>JAOYMZ010000390.1:0-10159 GCA_025802335.1 Pinguicula primuliflora | reverse complement strand
CACTTGGAGAAAAGTAGTCCTCAAATAACTGAAATTATCCTTTACGCATGAAGGGAAAAAGCATAAACATTAACTCGGTCAAAATTTGGAACAGCCAATGCCAAAGAAGTACCGTTCTTAATCCATGAAAAATACATCACAACTAATGCAACGATATGTTCTCATGGTTCGAACTCAAAGACGACATCCTTTCCCGAGAGTTTCCTATAAACACCAGAAAATGTCTCCAGCTTATTCTCTGTGTCGTTTTTGCCTTTTGGACCCAAGTATACCTGTGGAGTGATGAAGTGGAAAATAATGTGGATTGGTGCTCAATGAAGGTATAAATAGAAAGCATTCAGGACGAAGCAATTACCTTCATGATCTTGGTACCATCGGGCCTGTATCTCACACGTTTGCCTACAATCTCTGCAGGATAAACAACATCCTCCAGCACTGCCTCGTGCACTGCAGTAAGGGTACGGGTTCGTGGCCTCTGTGCGGCAGACCCCTTCTTTGGAGGGCGCAGTATCCTCCTGGTGGCAACGAACACAACTTCCTGCCGGCAAAATGTCCAGCATGAGAATAGGGTTAGCATGGTTCATCACCCATAATTAAGTCAATTACAGTTTAGCCTTGATAAAAAAATGTCAATTACAGTTTAATCACCACAAGAATTTCAGATATTGGCTAGGGAAAAAGCTAAGATAATTGTGCGGTATAAAGAAGCAGGATGTGAAGAGCAAATCAAATATGTGGAAAATAAATGCCTCCCCATAGCACTATATACAAGAGAGCAGGAATCACCTTCCCACTGAACTTCTTTTCCAGCTCCCTCACCAGCCTGGAATGAAACTTGCGGAAGGCTTTCCTCAAACGGTATGGTACATGGATTACAATAGCCTTCTTGCCTCCAGAGATATCAATTTGACTACAAATAAGAATCGCAATCACTAAAAGTATCTGTCAAAAGAAGGAAGTCACCATACAAACGAATTATTTTCTGGTGCCGAACTTACAGTGCCGAAAAATTGGTACGGTATGGTAAATTCGGCACTGTAAGATCGGCAACTGAAAAAAATTGTCATAAAAACAAACACTTACGTTGCAGAATTGATAAAGAGATCTTTCAAGTCAATCTTAATCTCATCATTTGTGTTTTCCAAATCAAACAAAGCCTGCAGACAAATCAAAAATCCAACATTAATTTCAAGTACTTATTCTACAATAAATGTTGAACGTCTTTAATTTTCAGCTATTCACCTGAGCAACGCTCTCTTCAAATTCAGTGGGCTCAACCTCTTTCTCCTTGTGAATTTTCTGTAGTGCCGTATACATTTTTGCCCTGGGCGAATAAACAAATGCACAGAAAAACACTCCGAAAGTTGAAAGCACACAAATAACAACTATCATTAAAGTAAAAAACAGAGCCTTTAAATCATCCCTCAGAAAGTTGGAAGCACAAAAATAACATCGATAAACGAAGCTCCAAGAGTTGATCAAGATCACTATGTATGCTCCAAGCTCAACATATACCAACCAATTAGCATACATAGTCAACCTCAATTCTCAAAACTAACAAAAAATGTCGGCATAAATTACACAGATTCGCATGAAATGAATGAAAACTCATATGGGAACAACAGTTCATCGTATCGAAACAGTTACCTTATCTTAGGCGCCGGAAGCCGGAAGCCGGAAGCCGGAAGCTTGTTTAGTCTTGCGGAGATGGAAAACGCCGGCGGAAGAAGGATGGGAATGGCGAAAACCCTAGACAAATAGTTCGTTACTGGGCCGTCCAAAGAGTGATATCCATCTTTTCAACCTAGCCTTGCGGGCTGGATGGATCTACCGTAAGGTGTTTGGGTCCCTATTTAATGTACTTTAATAATATTAAACCAATCGGCCCTGTTTGCTCGCCCAATTACATCAAATCAAAATGTTCCCACAAAACAAAAACAATATTTTTTGATAAATATTGTTGTGGAAAGTTAAAAATTGGACGAATGAATGTCTGACTTTTTGTAATTTGCAAGTTGCAACGGACTGCTCCTCAAAAAATCGGTAATATTTGCTAGATTTTAAAAGATCGGTAGTAATAACTACCGCCCTTCTAAAGGTGGTTAAGTAGGATCTATATGGGCCACCCCCTACAAATAAATTATATATATTCAATTTTTTATCTCCTATTTCAACTTTTCTCTAAATGTATTTATTTATGTATAAGTACTTGTAATAAAGGTATGCATTTATTTATACTATGTAACTACCTTAGATTTTTTATTTTATTATTTAAGAAATTGATAATCGTTTTGTTAAATTAAAGTCAGAGCTGTTGGAAAATCGACTCGGCCCAATCCTGATACGGGTCTCGTGTGTGCAGGTGCATGTGTGTGAGCCAACTTAAATAGGTGGATGTGGGTTAGTCACATTAAAACCTTGAGCCCAATGCGATAGATTGTAGTACAATATTTCTATTTAAGTTGGTTGATAATTGTTTCTCTAATCGGTATGTGACAACATTTCAATACTCCCCCCTCAAGTCCAACTTGGTAAACCCTGTTGGACTTGGATAACAATGCCCATATTGGTCCGAATCTCCACGATCGGAATTCCCTCGGAAACAAACTGGGTCTCAGACCGCCCGCTCTGATACCATGTTAGAAACCGACCTGGCCCAATCCTGATTCGGGCCCCGTGTGCGCATGTGCGCATGTGTGAGTCAACTTAAATAAGTGTATGTAGGCTACTCTCATTAAAACCTTGAGCCCAATGTGATAGATTGTAGCACCACATTCCTATTTAAGTTGGTTGATAATTGTTTCTCTAATCGTTATGGGACAACATTCCAATAAGAGCTGCTTATGTGCATGAAGTGTCTTGATTCTAATGATTATTTGCCAATTTTGATAGTGATTATTGGCTTTATCTAGCTGTACAGGTGGTTTTGATATTAGCGAGAAGTTGTCTTAAAAAGCGAATCATATCACTATATTGATACGATATGATTGAAATATGGTGGAGTACTTTTTTTACATCTTGATAATGTTGGAGATCTTGCAATGAACATGGTTCAGCACAAATATCATATAAACGATCATTTTGTTGAGCTAGTACTAAGTTTAGTCAATCATCATATCTACCGTTGACAAATCTTTCTCGGCGATGAAATTAATCAAAAATCATTTATGTAATAAGATTAGAGGTGATTTTTTTGACAGACCGCATGATGTTCTACATTTGAGAATGATATTTTATTAAGTAAAAAAAGGTATAGATGATAAAGCAATTTTACAACAATTTCAAAAAATGTCCAGGAGAAAATTTCAACTACTGTTTTGTAACTTTCAAGTTAGCATTTTATGTTAGGTCCATTTTTTATAACTTTCAATTGAGCACCCACAGACTTCAATTTCAGAATTTGCCCCTGATTAGCAATCTTATATACAGTGGTTAGGCAATACCAAGCTTCCATAAACCGGTGGGAAACGATCACTCTTTGAAGGCCCAGGTGCGATTTTTTCAACCGGTCCAACCTCTTTCTTCTTCACGATTTTTTCCGCCGCCGTTCAAAATTTTTTGCACGTTCGCCATTGCTTCCCATTTGCCGTCTTTCCTGTTGCTGATCACTGCTGCTCAATGGCGGATCCTGAATTTTCCGCAGGGGGACACAATCCCCCAATTTCATGTTACTTAATTTATTAATAAATATTAATATTTAAAAAAATATAAATAAAAAATAATTCACAAAATAATTATATTTAAATTTACAATTGTTCTCTGTGGGGTTTCATAGTCTGTTATCGCTGCATAATAACATTGTTGCTAACTTACCCCAAAATAGCATTTTCAATAAAGTAATTAAACAAGCTGTTAACCAACTATCTGTCATCCTGTTTCGAAGTCGAGATTTGACCAAATTCATTGCAGAAAATGATCTCTCCACACTAGCTGTAGAAACAGGTAATGGCAATACCAGAGTAATCAGTGTATAAACCAATGGATAAACTTTATGTTTTTTTGTTTCCACTGTTTTCTTGGCAAGTCCTGCAATTCCATTAATAGCTGAAAAATCCATGTGAGAACGAACATCAAGAATATACGTCTCAAGTTGATCATCAAGTTCCAAAAAATCATGAGTGGAAAAGTAATCAGGATATAACTCAGCAAGTCGAATGAGATTTTCCTTATCAAAATCAGCAAATGAATCTTTTGGATTAAGACATCCCAACCAACTAAGTAATTTAGTATTTGTCTCAGCAAATCTAGAGTTCAGCTCTATCAGTAGATAATCCAAAACAACATAGAACAACTTAGTCTGATAATGAAACAAATTAGTCATTTGTTCAACTCTTCGTTTTGGTCGCCCCCGACCTACATATATCTCATTCATGTTAAGAATAACAACTTGTTGAACAACACAAAATTCAAAAACCTCCTTTAATAGTTTGTCTCAACCCTGATCCCTCAAAGCCTGTAGTCGCATCTTAGCCACATTCAATAAATCCATGATATTTTCAATATCTTACTTTTTTTTTGCAATGCTACTAAAAGCTCATTAGTAATTCCCAACACACATTTCATGAAATGCATATTGAAAATGCCATCAAATATTGTCAATTCTTTCCATAATGTCTCTGCTTCATGCCTTTGCGTTGAAGTTGAATTTAGATCTTCCATATAAGTATCAATCGAATCTAGTATAGATAGATAAGAGACAAAAAGATTCAATATACTTGAGTAAAATGATCCCCAACGAGTATCGCCAGGTCTTCTCATAGTCATTTCTTGATTCTGACCACTCTCACTTTTAATCTCACCAGTTTTTAGTGCTTTCTCAATCCTACTTTTTTTCTTTTCATTGAAAATATCTAACCTCTTACACGATGCACCAACAATATTTGCAACCCTTGATATGATGTCAATGAAACCTTCTATCTTAGTATGAGACCTCGAAACAGGTATCAAATTCAATTGAAGTTGATGGGCAAAACAATGAATATAAAAAGCACAAGGATTCTCTTGTAGAATTATGGTTTACAAACCTCTTAGTGCACCTTGCATATTGCTAGCTCCATCATAACCTTGACCACGCAATCTTGATATACATAATCCAAGACGAGAAAATAATCTCTCAATAGCTTCCTTTAGCGTAACTACAGATGTACGAGAAACATGCTCAACTACCACAAAACGTTCAATTATATTTCCTTCTTTATTCACATATCTTAGAACAACTGACATTTGCTCTTGCACAGCTACATCACGAGATTCATCAACCAAGAGTGTAAAATAAGAATCTCCAATATCTTTGATAATAACACATGTAGTATTAGTACCAGAAGCCATACAAATATCCTTTTGACAACTAGGCAAAATAAATTTTGAATTAGCAGGAGCATTATCAAAGAAAACTCTACAAACCTCCTCATTTCGAAAAGCATACCAATCAAAAAGTTCAATGTAGTTTCGCCTGTTATTATATAACTCAGATTCATCATAACCCTTGAAAGGCAATCCATATCTCAGCAAATAACGACAACAATCAACAGCTGCATTTAACCGAATTCGATAATCATAGTTATCTTTCCTAGTTTTTTGGCAACAAAAGCATTTATGCTTCCAGTAAGAATTTGATCCATTAGGTTATCAGATTTCTATTTTGCAAGTTTATGAGACATACTTGCGTGATGTTCATCCAACGAAGCCTTTTTTTCCAATTATTAAACTCACTCCCCACAAATGCATCAGTTCCACCTCGAAAATTCGAATCCCCAAAAACATAACAATAAAGACAATATGTCATATCTTTTAATATACTATACTCTAACCAATCTTTATACTCACTAAACCAACCTACAACAAATCTGTCTTTCTTTTTTTGCACCAGTTCGTGGAAATTTATGTTTAATAGATTGACAATGACTCATATCTAAGTGAGTTCGTCATACTCTGCCCCTATCATTAGCATTGTAGTTCATGATTGAGGGGCGAAGTCTAGGATCAGCAGAAGGATGGTCTAAATCTAGTTTCATATTATCTATAACATTTGTTTCTTGTTGAATCAAAATAAAAGTGCTGCCATTGAAGAAAAAAAATATAAGTGATTGAAAAATTGTCCAAAATCAAAATACAGTTCTAAAATCAATTCATCGATAAAGTAAAATCAATGTGCTGTCAGTTGCCACTGCATAGATAGATACAATTCTCGAAAATCAGTTTCCTATTCCTATTGTAATCCGTTTGAAAAAACCAGTTTCTTATTCCTATTGTAATTCGTTTGAAAAAAAAATTAAGGATATGCAAAGAAACCTAAATTAATGCAAATCCCAATTTCCATAATAGTAATGCAAATTGAAACCTAAATTAATGCAAACAACACTCAATTGTTGTTGTGGAGTGTTGTATGTTGGAAGAAGAGAAGAGAACAAGAATTTAGGATACGCAACGCAGGAATAGAATAGAGAAACCGAAGTGAACGCTTAGAAGTGTTTTTTAATAATATTGGATTAAAAAATATATAAAATGTATATAATTTTTTTAATTTTTTTCCGTTTTTTTTTCAGGGGGGAGGGGGAGGGAGGGGCACATGCCCCTGTCTTTGTTGGGTCCGCCCCTGCGGACACTGGAGGTACTTTGATGTAAATTATATTTTTAATTTAAAATATATTGTAATATAAAATGTTTTGTATATATAAATTAAAATCCGTATATTGTCTGTTTTATATATTGTAATATAAAATGTTTTTTTAGAAGTGTGAAAAAAAACACTCTGGAGAAACACATAGTACTCGATGCGACTGTACTTTCACGATCTCCGGTCATTGTCTCTACTGGCCGGAGAGGCCGGAACTCACCCAAAACTCCGATTCTGACTGGCTCTATCTAACCACATGGCCCAGGCGGCCATGATAAGGACTTCGTCGGGAGCGACAGGTTCCGGCGACGGTCAGGAACCGGCCAAAATGACATATGCAAAAACAGTTTCAAAATCTTTCGCCAATCTAGAAATGAGATCATCCAAGCGGGATATTTGGCACAAAGATGGAGAACCGGCGATTACCTTTATAGAAGCGGAGGTTGAGCGATTCAGCACTCCATTTGCGACATCATTAATCGGCAAATTTTCATGAGGTAGACCCTCCGTTCAGAAACTACGGAAACTCATCTCTAATATGGGTCTAAAATCTGAGCTCTCTATTGGGGTAATGGATTACAAGCATATCCTATTACAATTCAACTGTTTGGAGGATCGAAACTGAATTTTGCTACGGGAAATTTGGAACATGGGAGGTTTCCCAATGCGGGTATTTAGCTGGACCCCCTATTTCAACAGTGATGAGGAACCATCAATTGCGCTGGTCTGGATCTCACTACCTAAGCTCCCGCTGCTGTTGTATGACCGAGAATCCATTTTTGATATTGCTAGATCAATTGGTACTCCAGTGATGCTGGACCAAGCAACCCTCAAGCTTACTCGGCTGAGTGAAGCTCGTTTGTGTGTGGAAATTGATCTTCTCAGGGCTCCACCAATGCGCGTCTGGGTTGAAATGGGCTCTACTGCTTTTTGGCAACCAATTAATTATGACTACATCCCAGATTACTGCGATCATTGTATGAGGAAAGGCCATTCTATGGCACACTGCAAGGTTTTAAATCCTTTGGTGAATCCTCAAACTACTAGGAGGGATGACGCAACCTCACAGGGACAACTCATCTTGCTGCTGATTTGCATAATGGTGGCAAGGGCAAGTGGAAGCAGAAACTCCAATACAAGCCAGTAAATATTGGGGATGTAGCTGGAACAAGTCAAAACTCTAATGTTGAATTGGTGCCTCTATCTGGTAACTCCAAACCTAAGGAATCGGCAGCATTGGAGAGTATGTCACAGCTGATAAACCAGGCTCTCAATATATCAGTCGAAACTGCAATTTTGAGCCAACCTGCAGCATCAGGAATGGCGCTGCCGGGTATGTCCTCTAACTATGTAGAACCAGGTCTTATTATTCATGATATTTCTGCTACTGGTCATCCTGGTGAGCCTGAGGCTATCGGTTATTTGGTTATTTATAAGACTAATGAGTCTGGACTGTGTTCTGAACCTATTCATACATGTGCTCGCAAACTTGATATGGTGGTTTACGATGGTTCAAAAAATGATGTTAAATTTTAGAGATAATGCTGAGATTGATTTTCACCCCATTCCTTGTATTGAAAGTGCTGCTTCATTTATTATTGACACTAGCCTTACTGCTGCAAGTGTTGATATGTCTTATTCTATAGTTGTGGCTATAGATGTTAAATTCCCACCATACGTTCATAGTAATCTTTCTTATCTGGACTGTTTAACCTCCCCATCTCGGTACTCTGCATTGGAATCCTTATCTAAGAATGAGGACATTGTTCATGAACGTGACAAAAAGGGACTTATTACTTCTGCTACTACAAGTTCAGTCTTGGACTGCAAGGAACCAGATAGGAAATATCAGTCTACCCCTACAGGGAAAATGGATGAGCCTACGAAACCTCAGTTTGGGAAGAGACAATATAGAAAATGTTTTGGAAGTGAACTAGAATCCTGTTTTGCTTCTGACAAGGAAAAAGCCCACGGTCAAAAACAAGGGAAGTTCTAGAGTGGAGAAGAAACCTTTGAGGATACAGATATGCCCTCAGATGAGGATGTCAGCATCCAATTAACCTCCAAACAGAGGGTGTTCATGGGGGAGGAGGTCCTAAAGAGCCTCGACAGAAAACCAAAAAAAAGTAAGCCTAGGAAAAAAATCTCCTCATCAAAAGCTACACGATACCACCTGCGTTTCTAGACTCACTCCCTATCTAAATGACGAAGGGTCTCATCTGGAATATCAAAGGGGTTGGAAATAAACCCTCTCAACGAAGACTAGTGAATCTTGTTAAGTCACATCAACTAGATTTTGTTGTCCTGTTGGAGCCCAAGATTTTGAATACCAATACCAAACCTCCAGATTCCAATTCCATACTTTCTTGGTTCACCACAATGACTTCCGGGCAAAAGTGGCAGAAGTTTGGGACTCTCCCCTCCAATGCAAAGAAGTTGAAACTTTTGAGAAGAGAACTTAAGGTGTGGAATAAAGAAGTGTATGAAGATATTTTTGAGAACATCCGAAAATCAGAAGATGATATGAGGTAGCTGGAACTGAAATATGATCAAAGTGGTGCGGATCAGGACAGGATGAACCTCTCCAAGGCTAAAGCAATTCATATAAAACACTTGTTGGCCGAAGAGATTTTTTGGAAAGAAAAAGCCTGTATCAAATGGCTAACTGAAGGCGATAGAAACACATCTTTCTTTCACAAGAACTTGAAGACTACAAGATTCAAAAATGTCAGCCTTAGTCTACTAAATGGGGATGGAAAAAGTACTCAGACTCAGAGATTTCGGATTTAATAGTGAACCACTTCACCCATTAGCTCACCTCTGATGTTGACACAACCTCTGCTACTCTAGTGGACTTGATTCCAAGAGTTGTTACAGATGAGATGAACTCCAGTTTAATTGATTGGCCCGAAACGCAGAGATTAAGGTCGCGGTATTCCAACTTAACAAGGACAGTGCTCCTGGTTCGGATAGATTTTCTGGGGCTATCTTTCAACACTGTTAGGATACTATTGCTACAGACTTGACAGATGCCGTTAGATCTTTCTTTGCTGGCCAGGAACTCCGACAAATGGTCACATCCACACTGATATGCTTGGTACCAAAGGTTCCAAACCCAAGTAGTATTTTAGAGCTGCGTCCCATCAGCCTATGTAACTTCCTTGGTAAAATTTTTACCAAAATCATGGCGCCTAGAGTCTCTACAGTTTTACTCGCCCTAATCTCCCCCCAACAAAGTGGTTTTGTAAAAGGGCGATTAATCTCTGACAACACTATTCTGGCTCAAGAGATTCTTCAGTCATTGGACAAAAAACAAGGTGGTATAAATGTGGCTATGAAACTGGATATGGAGAAGGCTTTTGATTGAGTATCTTGGATATTCTTAACACAGACTCTGCGAGCTTTTGGGTTTGCAGAAATATTTATTGATATGGTGTGATGGATTCTATCAAATAATTGGTTCTCCATTCTATACAAGGGTCAAACCTTTGGATACTTTAAATCCACAAGAGGAGTGAGACAAGGTGATCCATTGTCCCCCAC
>JAOYMZ010000389.1:0-10159 GCA_025802335.1 Pinguicula primuliflora | reverse complement strand
TAGGAAAAAGAACATCTTCAAGTTAGCACAGGGAGAGTACATAGCTCCTGAGAAAATAGAAAATGTATATGCTAGCTGTAAGTTCATAGCACGGTGCTTTATACACGGTGAGAACATGAACCTCAGTGATCTCTGTATTTCCTCATTTTTGGTGTATGTGTTGCTTATTTTCCATGTTTTATCGGTAGGGGACAGTTTGAACTCTTCTCTCGTTGCTATTGCTGTTGTGGATCCTGATGTCCTCAAAGCATGGGCTGCAGCTGAAGGTATCAAGGTATGAATGTGTAAGACTTTTTTCTATAGACGCAGTGATATACGGGCAGCGTATAAATGTACGTTCATGACAGCATTCGGTTCTTTCAACTTCCTGAGTGTAGTATGATGACATAAACCAATTGTGTGCTAATCCCCGAGCGAGGGCTGCTGTTCTTGCTGATATGGATGCAGTTGCCAGGAAAGCTCAAGTAATAACATAACTTTATCCTTAAACTTCACACACCAAAACATTGTGATTTCAATATCATCTGCTGATACCAAAGATCTCATAATCCAGCTTAGAGGTTTCGAATTTGCAAAAGCTGTGACGCTTGTCCTCGAACCGTTCACCGTGGAGAATGGATTGCTGACTCCTACATTTAAGGTAACTTTTCCTCCCTTCTTTTAATAGAGGGAGAAAACCCGAAAAACAGCTTCTGAAGTTGTTTTCTTATAAATGGTTTCAGATTAAAAGGCCACAAGCAAAAGCTTACTTTGCTCAAGCGATTAAAAGTATGTACTCAGAGCTTGCGGCCTCTGCTGCCTCTGCTCGAAGATTGTGATAACATGTACAAAAGGAGGTGATTCCTAGAATGAATACTGTCTTGTTTAGCTGTTCTTTTCGATTTATGCAGTCCATCAACAGAATAATTTGTTCGGCCATCAACAGAATCAGTGGTTCGAAGAGTTTCAACTTTGAAACTGAAAACATATAAATGGGAAGATGATAAATTAAATCTTATACTGTAACATATTACGTTCACAGTTAAAATCTTACAATCAGCATCCATTGTCATGAGTTAGTGCAAGGATAATCTTTGTAAACAGGTACATATAATGTAATCGAGACTCGTGCCTCTTCTAAGTTTCTAGTAAAATATTTGTTCATGGATATATAATTAGTGAAAGGCTGAAGGAATGCTTAACATAAAATAAAAACTAACACACATATTATAAATATCATACCAAAAAGGCACAGATACTGGACCTTATGAACATAAGAATAGAGATACGAAGGGAGGAGGATGGAATAACTGGAGGGTAAATGGAGCTCACACACCATAACAGCCATAGGGCTACTCATAACTTCATTAGGTAGTTACGGAATGTAGTTTGGCATAGATGTTAAATTCTATATTTACTGTCTGTCTGTATCTTATGACGGCAAGATGAACCAACAACATAAACGATCATCATTATCGGCAAATCTATATGTAGTTCTATGTTATTGCATGGTTCTTTCGGATATTCCTTGATTAGGGCATCCTCTAAAATAGTAATTGGAGCTTTTAATTAGTCTGTTTTGTTGTCTAGGAGGATGTGATCTAACCTGAGGTGAGCTTTCTACATCATTCTTGGGTGTTTTATCTATTGATCTGTCTAGTACCTCCTGTGTTTTAGCATGTGAAGGATATTCTAGTGATATATTATTCATTTCAAAGCTAGCAGGAGATAAACCTTCTCGTTGGACTGTATGCAGAGAAGTAGATGTATTATAGAGCTTATCAAAATATTTCAGACTCAGAGATAATAGCCACATCCCTGTCCGTTTGAATCAATAAAGCAGGAGCATCATTGGTACATGTATTGACGAAATCCAGATAGAATTCATTAGTTGTGTTATTAGCGGTTACAAATTCAGTATGTTTTTTCTTATATTCAAATAGAGGTGCTGCTGCAGACAGTGTGTTCATTTTTTTTCGTCCTGTGGCTATTTTCAGGTACTGCTTTGAATTAGGCTATGTTTGCAAGTTCTATTGAAAAGCAGCTTTTGTCTTTTCAATCGCAGAAGCCCTTTTAGACTGTTTGCGATTTTGACTTTTGGTGGTGGACTTACGGTGGAAAAGCACCCAAAAGCCTAAAAGCAGTTTTAAGATGATTTTGTCTATATACAAATCGATAATGCCAAAATACTCAAAAAAAGATTCCATATTATATTCAGCTTGTCGTACTATTTTTTTTACTTTTGCTGCCCCACTGCAAACACTTTATAACTTTTTTATAAAAGCCTTCCTCAAAAGTCAAAAATAGCTTTTCAGTAAAACTTTCAAACATGGCCTCAAGCTTTGATCATCCTTTGTTCTAGGATAAACTTGATTTGTTTTGCTAGAGGCTACCTGGGTAGTTTTATTAACCCTATGTTCTGAGCTTGCTGATTTAGTCTCTAGATTAGTCTTAATTCTTGCAGATTTCTCTGTTCCTATTGTTTGCAGAATATGTTCCTTTTCCTCCAGTCTGTGAATCCAGTAAGGTAAGTCTTCCAAGGTTTTAGCAATCGATCTTTGCTGCTTGAATTGACGAGATCATGGAGTTGTTCTGCCCGATAGATGTGAACATTGATGGGTTATTCTGGTTTGCCTGATGAACCCAAGTTGTTCTGCCCGACTCTAATACAAGTCAGATACTGTGCTAATTATCTTCTTCAACTTTCCAATTGTAAACTTCTTGTCCTATTGCAAATGGCAATGATGATTTCAGGATTCTACTAAGCAATTGGTTGCAATGAATGGATGCTGAAAAGAGATTTCTTACAAAACAAAGAAATGAATTCTTTAAAACGAAATTGTTTCTTAACATGCTGCTTTGGTAATGACAATGGTTTCGAGTTTGGGTAGTGATCAAGGGCGGGTTCAGGCTCTAGCCTGGGCCTAATTTTTGGTCCGGCCCCAAATTTTTTTAGTTTCTAGCCCAGTGGCTCAGCCCACAGGTCATTCATTCTTCCTCGCCCTCGTTCAGTTCACAATCATCGTAGCCACATGCTTCAGCCGGTCAAGTCAACATTGTGAGAGCAATGCGGATGACGACATACTTCTCATGGCCTTCCAGAATAAAGGATGATGCTGAACTTTAAAGAGAGGGCCACTTGCGGTGGAGGTATATGGTGTGATGTGGATGTGGTTGAATTTTCTTATTTTGGTGCTCCAATCCAACCTCAAGGAAAAAGTATATATTGAAATTGTTGATGACTTACATGGGAGTGATCCATGTATCGGCTTGGGTTCTCAGGTACATATAGAATCAGTTTTGGCTTTGTAAACCATCTTTTTTGAATCGTCATTTTGCACTTGATCTAGACTACCCAAATCAGAAAATGTTTCATCCTTTGCCACCTATACTTGAGAGGGAATTAGTTATGCCGATTCAGAAAATGAAGCTGATGTTGCTGGATAGTGGATGCACAACAAGCAAATGCTATTCATGTGGATGAACCCGTTGGCCAAGATTTTGTTGAGAACAGAGATAAGTAAATAGAAAAGGAAGTCCGTTTGCAATGATACTTCTCCTGTCGATTTGAAGATTACACAAGTTATTGGATTGGAAGAAGAGTGAAAAAAAATGCAATATTAGGAAAGTTCTCCTTTTGATTTCAGCCATTTGTCATCGACATCATAAGTTAAAAACTAGTTTTTTGGGGGATAAGTAAAAATTGTATTTGATAATGTAATTTTTACAATACAGATGCGGGGGCTATATAGTACTTGTAATTACACTCTCTTCATTTCCCCATTCACCCCAATCTCCTTTTCTCATTTCCCGTTAGGGATGATGCATCATTCCAATCTCAAGCTTCATCTTCTTCCCACAATTTACCGTGAATTTTGTTCATCAATCATTCATCCATTGCGATGCGGAGGATTCTTGGGTGTTCTTCTGATCATTTTTTAATTTCCACCAGATGCACGTGTTCAGGTAAATAATGGAAATAAGCATGATGCATTTCTCTGTTAAAATGTGAAAGAGTTTACAACTGCTAACTGAGCTTGTGGAGTTGTGAAAGACAACTTGAAAACACTAAAGGTCCGTCTTGCAGAAATTAACTGTCATTATGTGGGATTCGCGTGGGATTGACCGGTAATCCCATATTTACTACACAAAAAAAGCTCTGTATCCTAAGTTAATTCCAAAAACGCGCACGACCTGATTTTCAATTCCAGAACCCGGTTAAAAACTAATTCCATAATTAATCCCATTTTGGACCTTTAACATCCACCCTCAACTGTTCAACCAAATTACATCAAATTGTCATTACCATATTAAACACAATTTTATATTCACTGTCTCCAACCTAAAACTGATGAACGCAATCTGCGTAATTGACGAACCCTAAAAAATCCAATTCACGCAGTAAGCCGAGCGCGACTCAAAATTGAAAGAACCACGACTACTTACGAGGTAATTCTTTGAATCTGAACGTATAACATGTATTTAATTTCGTAATTCATGTGTATTATATGATTATGTGTTAGCTAATTTTCGGAATTTTATGAGTACGCAACTTTATAGTGTTATGTGTACGTTTAGATGAAGTTAACAGTGAGCAGTGATAGCAAATTATTTGCTTTATGGTGTATTGGCGAACTGTACGATGGATACGAGCTTAATGAAGCTACTGAGTTGAGGAGATAAAAGCGTGCAACACCGCCAAATATAGTTTGAAGGCAAAGAAGCAAAGACAGACTGATTTTGTGGATGGAATGACAAGTGTGTCGCCTTTAGAGTGTTTTAACAATCTAAGAATGCATAAAACATTCAAGAAACTTGTAAACCTGTTGGTAGAAGAGGAAGGATTAAAGGATAGTAGGTATGCATGTGCTAGTATGCAGACTGCAATATTTTTACGTTTGCTGGGGCATCATGAAAAAGTTAGGATACTTGGAACAAAATTCGAAGGAAATTTTAGAACGGTGAGCAAATATTTTCATAGGGTGCTAGAAATTGTTCTTCGACTATCAAGTCATTTTCAGGCAATATCCAAACCTGTAAGCGAAGGATGTGCTGATGAAAGGTTTAAATACTTCAAGGTATTACCATCCTCAATAATTCATCCCCCTAACTTAACGTTGTTGGATAGTGTTAGGACTAATTTTTCTCAATTATCATAGGTCTGTTTGGGTGCTTTGGATAGTACGTATATTCCCTGCCATGCAACTGCACATGATTCTGCAAGGTGCAGAACGAGAAATGATCACATAGCATTTAATGTTCTTGGTGTGGTTGATACAACTGAAAAATTTGTGTACTTAGCCAGCGGTTGAGAGGAATCTGCCACAGATAGTAGGGTATTGTATGAGGCACTGACTAGGGATCCTGGCTTCAAGGTGCCACAAGGTTACTGCTGTCTGTTTGTGATACTTATTTCACATGTGGTTGTGCTCACCTGTTCGTAATGTATCCCTAATGTAGGTAAATATTACCTGTGTGATGGTGGATATGCCAATACTGATGGATTCTTAGCACCTTATAGGTCCACCAGATATCATTTAAAGGAATGGGATCCTGGTAACAGGCATCCGCAAAATTCGAAAGAACTATTCAATATGAGACACTCTTCCTCTAATAATGTTGTGGAGAGAGTATTTGGGATACTAAAGAAAAGGTTTGCAGTCCTACATTCTATCCATTTGAGACCCAGAACACGATAGTGATTGTGTGCACACTATTGCACAACTACATTATGGGACAACAATATATAGATCAATTACTTTCAGACGACTTGGCAGAAAGTGGGAATCCGGATACTGACAATATGGAAGCAGAAGAGTATGTAACTCCAATGGGAACAAGTGCAGCATGAACTCAAATGAGAGACACTCTAGCTAATGAACTGTGGAATGAGTTTCTAAGTACTCAGTAGTCTACATTGTCCTATGTGAACATTTATTTGTAAACCTGTTCTGTACTGATTGTTGATGTTTGACAGTATTTGTGTTTAACCGATTTGTTGTAATAAATAACAATGATTATGTGTTATGTTTGATTTGCTAATCAGGGCTATGGAATCAATGACTGCAAATGCACATGCCAATAAAAAGCTATTCTACAACTCACCCTGAAGTACAAGCAGTAACAACAGCAAACAAGGAACACAAAGATTACCTCGAAAATATATTACACCACTACAGAACACACGCATTTTCTTCAGCCATGCTAAAGACAAAGCACTAATAGAGGCAATGAAATTGTGCATTAAGGAAGGATTTAGATCAGTGAACGGATTTCGTAAGGACTTTAACGAAAAGTGTGCTTCCTCCATCGCATGAGATGTGCCGGAAAGTTGTATTACCAACTGTGAAGTCCAGAACAAAATTAAGGTGTGGAAGACTGAGTACAATCTGATGAACGACTATCTATATCTCAGTGGGTCTGCATTTGACTCTGTTTTGATGCAGATCATAGTGGACGAAGAACTGTGGAGCGAATGAAATGGCGGTGTAGTGATTTGGCTTTCGTTCTGTTATTTGTGTTTTAAAGTTATTGATGATGCATTATTTTACTTTTCCTCTAGGATAGCATCAAATATAAAAAGCTGAAGAATAGGAAATGGATATGATATCATGACTGGTGTGATATATTTGGTAACACAAGGGCAACTGGTGGTGGAATATATGACTACAACGATGCTCGAAGTGCAACTGCAGATTCAGCAAGTAATGAGGTTCCGTTTGATTTGGACTTAGACGAACAGTTGGAAAATGAAACAGGCAAACAAATTGAAGATCTGCATGAAGAGACTAGAGAAGTGCTTATCAATGTGTAGGTCTCACCACCCCATTACATACCGGCAGGCAAATGTCCACGGAAGAGTGGTGGATGTAGGACACCAAAAACACCTACTGATGAAGATCCCAAAAGACAGGAATTTATGAATGCACTCAAATCCTTCAAGGTGAATCAAATAAAAGAGGGGAGCGTCAGGAAAATGATGGTTGCTGATTAGGTCATGCAAGATTTGATTTCTCTTAAACTAGACAACATGGAGGTAGACCAGAAGATGAAGATTGTAGATGGCGTTATGGAAAATCCTGCAAGGTGGAAGGTCATAACGATACAACAGAGGAACCCGTGGATTGAATTTGTTCTATATGTTAGTTTAGACTTGTAATCATCCTTATTTCCTAGTAGTAGACTGAATGTTTGCTTGTTCTTTGGAATTGGGGGTATATAGTGACCTCCACCCTTGTTCTTTATTCTGGATGGATTGTAACAGATCTGTGAGCTATTGGATTATGTTTATGACTATATATTTGCTGTTATATATATTATGAAAACGTAAAAATGATGAACAACTAATACTGATGGATTGGAACAGAGGTGTGAGCTGTTGGATTATGTTTGTGACAATAAATTTTATATTCAGTGAGCTGTTTGATTATGTTTATGACTAGATAATCAACTATAAATGATGAACAGACTAAATGATGATCAGGATTCAGATCAGATCAGAATATGAACTCAAGTTAATTACAGGACTAAACCATCAACAAAAGATGAACTGAAACTGCTGAACTAAATTGAATTTGGAACCAAAGTCATCAGAACTACTGCTATAGACCAAAGAGGACAAACTTTACAAGTTTGAATCTTACACAAAAAGGGCAACATCACTATCAAAAATAGATGACATAATTGGATTAGACCCGAAACAGGGCATGCAATACTTCACAAGTCATCACCATCCTCATCAAACTCATCATCCTCGTCTTCCTCATCTTCATCATCCTCTTCCGGATCAGAGGGGTAAGAGGAACGTCCAACCATGGTTGATGTGATCTTCACTAAGTCCTCACTTTGCAGACAATCTTGTGAGGAATGGAATGAGATATATGTGGACAACTGGTCAGGAGATGGTAGCCCCGAGCTATCGAAGTTAGATAACCATTCAAGAGGATATCCAGACTCAATGGCTCGTTCTTTCCTTTCATTTATTGGCTTCATCTTTGATTTCTTCGCCCTGTCTTGGGTATTGGCCTCTTTGTCAAGTTTCCTTTTGCGCTCTTCATTCCTCAGATGGTCTTCTCTTGCCAAGAGTCTTCTTTGCTCTTCTATGGCCATCTCCCAACCTACAAAATCAGCCTGAAATACGAAATGCAGTAAACACTCATATTGGCTCACATAAAAAATAGTATATTTATATATTACAATCCGCCAAACACACAGATCATACAAACACATCTATCAACCTTCAACTATCACACATGTATATAGGCCAACATAGCAGCAACATTAAACAGAATACAGTGTATAGAGCACAGGAATGCATCCATCAATCTTTCACCAGAGGAAATTGTAAATAATTGCACATTTAATTCTAAATCTACCACCATGCAAAAAACGTAACAAATACAAAAGTTGGTATCTTTATCAAAAACTTACTGCAACATCCTCGTCCTTCACGAGGATCGGTTTAGTCGGAGGCACAAACGATTCTGGCTTGTCGACCACAGGCGGCAGGTTGTCTGATACAGGGATAATAGCAGATTTCCACATATCTTCCGTATTTTCTGATCCCGTAGAATCCGGCAAAATGTTCGTCCTGGTCACAGGAACCTTAGGAGAGGTCGATATATCGTCATTTCGGCCTTCCATTTATTGGTCACAGAGGGTTGCATCTTGTTCTCGGAGATGGTGTATTCGAAGAGACAGAAGAGACTAGAAGGAGGCGAAGCGACATATACCGCGAAGAAGGGTATTTTGGTACTTTTACTTTATTTTTTAAATTGGGCCATTTTACTCGGACTGCAAGTAAACATGGGATTATTTTTTTGAGTTCAATCTCATTCCAGCCCAATTCTTAGAATTGGTGTAAATTGTGGGTTTCAATTCTAAGTTAATGTGAAGTCCGGAATTGGACTTGAATTGAAGTAAACGGACCCTAAATTTAAGTTTTCATATTGATTTTTTTGTGAATGTATAGATTTATATGTATTTCTTCTAATAATATTATTATGAAGGTTTTGTTCTATATTTATGTGTGTCAACTTGGACAAAAAATTGGAAGCAAGTGGTTGTAAGGAACAAAATGATATGCTAAAGGCCTGTTGTCCTTTTATCTTTCTTTTGATAAGGTAGTAAGAAGGTGTTTTGAGGTAGTTCTAATTTTTGATAACATACTATCAAAAACTTCATCTTAACTTTTGTGAAGTTTATCCCAGGACCAATATTATGGCTAGTTCCGCCATTGGTAGTGATAATCATCCCACTCATTTTTTTTGATACAAATGAAAACATCCACGCTTACAAGCGAGTTAAACGAATTCCCTCACGGGGGATCAAAAAGGAAACAATTGAGTGAAGCACTCCTGCTAGGATTGTGCTAATCTGGTGCAGACTGCCGAGATGTTGAGGCGCCAGATAATGATCTCTGCTCGGCAGTGAGTAGTGTGTTGACCCTATCTTCCGGTGTCCCCTGCCCCGATTCTGGTGGCGCTATAGGGTCAATTCTATGAACGAGAGTGGTGAAGTCCGAATAGCCGATAGCCTCTTTCGCAAGAAGATCTGCAGAGAAATTTTCTGTTCTGAGTATGTGTTGGAACACTATGTCGTTGCGATTTTCCAGCACACTCAGAATTCGAGCGATCAAGGGTTCGGCTACATAATTGTTGTCCCGTCGTAGGAGTAAGTCCAGAGCCTCCATACAGTCTGTCAGCAGTTGCACATTTTGAAGCCCCAATTGAAGAAGCTTGCATACCCCATTCCAGATAGCCCAAAGTTCAGCAATAATTATGGAACAGACTCCTTTACGTCCAGAATACCCACAGATCCAAGAGGCGGAGGAATCACGTATAACAACCCCGTAGGAAGCAAGGAAAGAAGCCCCTTGCACTGATGCATCAGTGTATATCGAGAAATCAACCCTGAAGGAACTTGTAGCTAGCGTGATTCCTGAATGATAGGGTGTCCATGTAGGGCCTTCAACTTTGTAACCTGTAATGATTACTGGCATGAGAATGCCCTCTGATTTTCCGTGGCGTGTGCTTGAATTGTGGCCACAATCAAAGTAGTGGAACTATGCCTATTCTGAAAAATAGTCTCATTCCGTGTTAGCCAAATCTGCCAGCAAGAGATTGAGAACAAAGCCTGCATATACGGAGAAGTTTGTAAATTCATAGTAAGCCATTCGTCT
>JAOYMZ010000388.1:0-10161 GCA_025802335.1 Pinguicula primuliflora | reverse complement strand
ATGCCAATACGTATTGACACAAATTATTAGTTTCAAATTTCTTATAGCACACAGCTATAAGATGAGTTCCGAATATATCAAAAGAATCTGTGTCGTGTCACATTTATCCCTAATCGATTCGAAAATCACTCAGTTGGAAGGTGCGCAGACCAACCTTCTAGATAGTGGTTTTCATTCCTCATGAAGAACACAGGTTTCTGGTGGAGTCACAGTGGTCTCTTTTAAATACCAGTCATAGACAGCGCGACATGAGCACGATTAATGCGGATGTTCTTTTAATATTCAGATTTTATGGTAAACAGTGATCACCACAAAACGGTTTTATTGACACATGGTCAATAAAAGATGTTGTTGCATATAATTTTATTAATGTTTGTTCTCTTTTATTATTATTCGGAATATATTCAAATAATAAAAGGAATTTGCAACACGTAACATGCTTGTAAACCATAACACATAGTCAATTAAGCATGATTTTGTTCTCAAATATTCCTAAACATGCATTTTTCATAATTTAACTAATAAATTAAAATGCATAAATTTATTCAACGCATAAATAACAATTAGATATGTATTTAACAATTCAACAAATAAATTGGCATTTAGGATAACTTAATTAAATCCTAAGTATGCATACTAAAACTGAATTTATTTAACATATAAATAAAAAACAATTTTTAAAAAAAATTGCGCGCGGTCGGGCCGAAAACCGACCCGCCTGAATTAAACAAAATAAATAAAAAAATATCCATGGCCGCCACTTTTTAAAAGAAATGGTCCAATGTTTTTTTTTCTAGGGTTTTCAAAACAAAAATTGCGACCTCCTCTCATTTTTCATACGGAGGTCGGGCCCATGAACAAAATTTCCATTTTTTTTCGGCCGCCTTTTAGGGTTTCAAAATCCTAACTCGCGGCCGTCGCCTACTTCCTCCACCGGCCCATCATTGTCGGATTTTCGTCGCCGGTTGTATGCCGCCGCCCACCACCAACACGAAGGCCGTCGCTCGAGAAACGGTTTTATTCGGCGAAAGGGGACATCTCTCCGTTTGCCTCCTCCCCCATTCCGACGATATCCTCATTTTCGAGAGGCAGCGCGTGACGAACACACACCGCATCTTATTGCTGGAAAATCGAAAACAGATCCACAGATCTGGGCGGGGTTGGTGAGACATGCCTTTTCCGACGAATTTCTCCGGCGCGTGACATACACGGCGCGGTACTGTTTACGGCGGTGGTACTGTTCACGCGGTGGTACTGTTCACGCGGCAGCGGCGCTCCGACGGCGAATGGCGACAGATCCGATAGATTTTCCGGAAACACAAACAAAACATATTCGATTAGTATCCGGAAAAATTTCGAAATAAATCAATTAAATCGGAATTTGGCTCCGATACCACTGTAGGATTGACTCCTAAATATCATAACAGATCTGATAATTTTGAATACGAATACAAAATCGTACATTTAATGCGGAAGCGTGGTTGATCGTAATATTCCGGTTGAACAGATCTTCAAACGGGGCTACCAGAGTCCCAGTGGTATTCCACAACTTAAAACTCTCCTTCAAAGATGATGAGGCAGCACATCGAGAGAACTATGAAAACTGGGTTCTCAACCTATGAGAATAGAATACTTTAGCGTCAAAGCATATGTTAGGGTTTGGGAATCTCCCTATTTATAGGAGTAGATATGGATACAATTAAACATATTAATTGTAATTTAATCCTTAATTACATTATGCCATAATTACGTTTAACGTCCAACAGCTCTCACTCGGCTACATAAGTCGTACTGTTTAACGTAATAATGTATTTGTCTTACATTTTTTATCGCCAACCAATTTTGGTTCTGTTTTTCATCACTTCTGGTATTGAGAGTTGGAGACAAATGCAGAAACAATTGGGTTTGAGTATTTGTTTAAACTGTCTGGCAAAGCCATTTTCTTTAAACTGTGTTTGTTTATTTTACAGGTTTGCTTTGCTTAGTTTAACTGCATTCATGAAAATTCCATCACGGTTCGGTTTCATACTGGTGGCTTGGAATTTCTGCTACAGGTTTGATGGCCTTTGAAGATATGTTGAGTTTTTCAATTCATGTTTTGGTAGTTTCTGCTTGTTTTGTTGTGTTATAAAGTTTTCCCAACTCGATGCACGTTGGCTTTATACTGAGGGTTTGGAAATTCTGCTAATGTTTGCTGGCCTTGTTGAATTGAAGTGCATTGACCACTATGGCTTGCTGCTGTTGCTACTGGTTTGTTGAAGTATGTTTCTGTAGATTCGGTAGATATAAATATCTGGAGCAATATCGATTGAGAATATTCTACTGAATCCAGCACAAAGTATTTCTATAATATATCAACCAGACTAAACTACTTGAAAGCAAGATTGTTCAAATTCGCCGAGCACTGACACCTCACAATTGAAACAACTGCATATGCGAAAATGAATAGCATCCTTGATCTAAGGATCCTCATGAATAGATGTTGCCAGGACTGCCAAGAAGAAACTACAAGGGAAGTGCAACTGACGGCTAAGGGCTTCGGTGGCTGAAGAGCAGCAGAAAGAAAACCTCAGATACTTTCAACTTGCAAGCTCTTTATTTGCAAGCAGAGAGAAATCTAGTTTTTTTTGGTAGGTAGAGAGAAATCTAGTTGCTGATAAATTAGAATTGCCGCAATTTATTGCTTCTGATAATTGGTGAAGCAACTTCCTGGAATTATTTAGTGAAACAAAACAGAAAACAGAAAAAATAAAACTTAAACACTTCATTAAATAAGTCACGTGATTTGAGAATTCTTGCGCATTCTTGCTAAAGAATTCGTCCGGCATAGAATTCCTGTCTAAAATTGCATGTTTTATATGGAAATCGCATGTGGAGAAAATGTTGAGTAAGTATATTACATTCATAGTGCATATATTGCATCCGTTGAATTTTTATGAATTCATGCTGTGCAGTTGAAGGCATTATCAAATTTTGTGCAATAGATTTTCTTTAATAAATCTTGTGCAATCTTATGTCCGTGGAAGCTTGTGTCTTGGTGAGACCTGCAGCAGTAATAACCTGCACTAGAAGTGTTGTCACCTGGTGTTCCACCTGAATGTTAGATTTTACTGCTCCTTGGAATAATCTCTTGCAACGTTCTATCCATATACACACCAAAGTATTAGTAATGGAAGAATTCTAAGTATGGTTCTCATTGCCCCTTGAGCTCCTATACTGTTCCATATTGCGAGCCTGACTTCCGTTGAGATTATTGATACTGGGATTCTGTATTTTGTCTCAAATGCTTCCCATAAGTGTAATGCCAGCTCGCTATAAGAGAATAGGTGTTCAATGGTTTCTTATTCTGGATTTCGTGAACAACAACTACATCTGGATACTAGGCTGATTCCAAATCTCCTTACATTGTTGTCTACTGGTAGGGCGTTATGCAGAATTCTCCAAGCCAGTAGGCTAATCTTGATTTGAACTTGTTTGTTCCCTGTGTTTTTGAATCTTGCTCTTTCTATCTCCCTGTGTCTTATCTGATTCCATGCTAGGCAGAAACTAAAGGTGCCATCAATAGTTAGAGTCCAAACTTGGCGATCTCGTCCATCATGAAACTTATATTAAAGTTAGAACAAGGATAATCATCTCGACAATTATCTAGGATAATTGTCTTTTTTTTGTCCTATACAACACAATTTGGGGTATTGTCATCGCTTGTGGCGGAATTGAAATCATTAATGTAAAGCTTATACATAGGAGATCAGAAATCTCATAACTCGAATTGTTTTGTGCATGGCAATTGGCCATGATAATTTCCCAGATGTGTTCCTGTTGCAAAATCATGCAACAATTATGGCAAACAATCAAAAAACAAAACAAAATAAAAATAAGAGCATAGGATATACATGGTCCGATAATGTGCTTATATACATGGGAGCGAGTAGAGTTTTTTCGTATTATTTACAAATAGGGTTATAACTCTGAGTTTTATATAACTCTAGTACACGCATATTTACAAAAAATACAATGTACTGAACCATGGGGGCTTCGCCCCCTGCACCCTCCACAACTCAACGTCCCTCCCAAAATATTGGTATCTCCACATGGCAAATGCCATCATGAGCTCTGCTCTGCTACATTGCGCTTACGCTCCGCTCTACCCTCTTCGCCATACGCCTTCTTTTCGGTGCATATATAAATATGAGTCACATACTCTAACAATCTCCACTCTGGGGAATATACATTTCTTAGGAGAAAAGGAATTATAAATTCGGGAACTACACTTGGGATGCTAAGTCTGGAGATCGTCAGCCATTTAGCAACCAAAGACATTAATCAAGGTCAAGCAATGCTTGAGCTTGTCTGTAGTAACATGCTTTGTCAACATGACTGATGCATTCTTAGAAATATGAACTTTCCTAAGTAACAATTCATTAGAAGAAACTAGCTCTATGATCTTATGAAATCTCACATCAATATGCTTACTTCTCGCATAATAAACCTGGTTCTTTCTCAAGTATATGGACTCTGACTATCAGAATGTAACTGAACTCCACCTTACTGGACACCAAGCTCCTTGACCAAACCTATAAGTTACAAAGTTTTCTTGGCAGCCTCTGCAACTTCCATATACTCGAACTCCGTATTTGATAATGCAACTATAGGATGTACAATAAACAGGTCCTCTCGCAAGGGTAAACACGTAACCTGTGGTAGATCTTCTGCCATCCAAATTCCCTACATGGTCTGCATCCACATATCCCAAAATTGAACAATCAACCTCTTATTTGCTTAACATAATGACATAGTATGCAATATTCCTCAAGTATCTGAAAATCCACTTGACTGCATCCCAATACTGTCAACCCGTATTACAAAAAACTTACTAACCACGCTGACAGCTTGTGCCACAATTAAGATGTCTGTGGCAGAAACTGATGATAATGCAAAAGAATGTGAAGAGGTAAAGTCGTGGCGCTACTGCCAAGGAATGTGAATGTGTGAAGTCGGCAACAAAAACTGATGAGGAAAATCTAATGGCTACAGAATAGGAATTACAAGAGTTACAAGAGTTATGGTTCAAAGAAATCATCGAGTTAATGCGTGATA
The DNA here is from genome assembly GCA_025802335.1 of Pinguicula primuliflora. Taxonomy (NCBI): domain Eukaryota; kingdom Viridiplantae; phylum Streptophyta; class Magnoliopsida; order Lamiales; family Lentibulariaceae; genus Pinguicula; species Pinguicula primuliflora. Next base: position 5,064 of record JAOYMZ010000388.1, on the reverse strand, counting down.
CATGCTTAGCTGAAAAAGAGCACGTGCAGACAGTGATACCTGCAACACCTATGAAATAACTCCCAGAACAGCCAGCAGTAAGCAAACAAAGGAAAAACAAGTGAAAAAGACTTCAAAAAAGAATAGCACACCACAAAACAGAAATTGGTGAATAAAAAATTGAGTAAATAATGGAGCACGATCATGGAGAACACAAAGAACAGTCAGAAAAGTCTACCAAAACATAAAAGGACTGAGAGAATCCCCAACTCCATATCTGACAGCAACATCCTTGCCTCAAATTCGCGCAATTTGAGAAATGAGGTGAATTCTATGTTGGATATAGGGGCAACCCTGGGAATTTCCCATCCCAATGGCAAAGACAAAAGTGCAAAAATTGTATCATCAATTGAAATCAGAGATATTATAGAGCTTGATAAAGAGAAAGACAGTAACAGAAAGGAGAAGAGGAAAAAGGTGCTGAAATGCGGATAATCATATACAACAACAGAGGTCTAGGAGGAAGAAAGAGACGAAGAGAATTAAAATAGATGTTTCATTCACATAAAATTGATTTGGTCAGTCCTCAAGAAACAAAAAAATACATATTGATCGACGTTTTTGTGCAAGTTTATGGTATGATGACACATTTGACTATGCTTACCTAGGATCAAAAGGGGCCTCTGGAGGACTACTGTGTATATGTAATCCCCTCAGTTCTGAGAAGATACAAATCTAGGGAGAAAATGGTATGTTGGGAATTATTAGAAAATGGCAAGGAGATGAACTTATCAGCAACATGATAAATGGTTAGCAGATCTGGCAGGAAAGAATGAGCAATGAAATTTAATCAAACAGAGACATGAACAAATAAAAGATGAGAAATGGCTAGTAATGGGTGATTTCAATGCCATACTGAGTCTAGCAGAAAGAAAGGGCATGAGAAGTAGAAATTGTAGACAAGAAATAGAGCAGTTCAGATTATTCGTGGATGACCTTAAGCTCAACGACCCGCCCATGTGCAAAAGGAAGTATACTTGGTACTTCTCCTCCCTTAGTGCAATGAGTCGCCTGGATAAATTCTTGGCTAACAACAAATGGCTAGGAGATAATGCAGAATGGATACAAACTGGGACGGATAGCTTGAATTTGATCACTGTCCAGTCAGTCTTACAAAAGATCACAAAAATTTTGCTCCTAAGCCTATAAGGATGATGGATTATTGGCTAGACATGAAAGATTTCAATGACATGGTTAAAATAGAATGGAGATCCATGGTGATATTTGGTTATAAAGGATATATTTTAAAAGAGAAAATTAAGAAAGTACGACAAGCTGTAAGAACAAACGTACAAAAACAGTTAAAAAAACAAAGAAGAGACGTACAAAAACAGTTACAGGATGCTAAGAGTAGGTTGACAATGAAGGAAATTGAGGCAGAAAATATTTTGGATCACCCAACACAATTAACACAGCAAGATCAACAGTTAGATCACTTGGATTCAGGAGCCCTGAATGAAGAAATTAAAACATTGACAAAACAAGAAGAGAGTATATGGCTTCAAAAATCCCGCCAACACTGGTTACAAGAGGGCGACTTAAACACAAGCCACTTTCATTGCAGAGTACTGTTAGAAATAATTGAGAAATCAAATCATGTAAATAAGCTAAGGATCAAATATGAATCCTACCTTATAGAATTCCTAATTTTGTGGGAGTAGATTAGGGAAACCTTCATTATATATTCCTGCAACTGTAAAGAAGAAACACACACAAAAATAGTGAAAAGAAGAGAAAGGAGGAGGAAACGCCTCAGCCACGTAAAACATTCGTGTTCATAATCTTTACATTACAAGTACAACAACACAAAAATCGGACCTCTATTCAGGGGATATGGGAAAATGGGCAATGGATTCGTGAGGTAGAGGAAATAAAGGAAACCTTTAAACTACACTTTCAGAAAAGATTTGAGGAGCCAATACCTTCAAGACCAAGACTCGTAGGACTACAAGTGAAACAATCTCAGAGGAGGAACAGGAGATACTCACTACAACTTTTACCCAATAAGAGATATTGCAAGCAATAAGCTGTTGTGGTAGTTCATCTACCTCCAATGCGGGGGGAGGGGATCCTCCGGGATGCCCGAGGTTTGTTCATCATCTCCTTCGCATATAAGTTCTTATTACCTTGTTCTAGCATTGAAGCGGAAACTAAAGCACTTTTCTTGGGGCTTCAACTTTGTATGACCGAGGATACGCATCTATGGAGGTGGAGACCGATTCCATGCAGTTGGAGGGCATCTTAAACAAGAGGACCACCGCTCCATGGCACGTTAGACTCCAAGTAAGCAAAACCCTTCATCTAATGTCTCTTTTCACCTTTATTTCCATAAAATATTGTTATAGAGAGGCAAATTCCATGACGGATATGTTTGCAAAATGGGGCGCCACAAACCAAGATGAAGTCTTCAACAATTGCCAAGATCTTCCTCAAGGTACAAATCAACTTTTAGAGCTTGATCAACACTCAACATATGCAAGACTTTGTTAGACTTTATATAAACTCTAGATACAGTTATTCGGCCAATGGGCATATGTTCTGTATGATGCAAGTTTTTTCTTTAGCTCGGTTGCCTAGCATTAGGTATTCGACCAATGGGCATTGTATAAGTTTAGCTACAGGTAGGCAACCTAAGCTTCCATTCTTGTTGAACCTTAAGATTTTATTTAATGCGTAACCCTCACAATGAGGAGGTTTAAAAAAAAAGCGGGCAGCCAGTAGGAGCCCACATTCTATCCTTTCCCCAAAATGCTCTATACCATCCTATTCGGCACTACAAGTTTGGAGCAGAAAAAATTGCGTCTTTTTCCCAAAGAAAAATATTACGTATACTTAATTTAATTATACATAATTATGTAGTAAAATTACATTATTTTATTTAAAAAATAAATATTTTATGGCACAAAACAAAATAATTTTATACATTATACTTAATTATGTATAAACAAAATTAAGTACACTTAGGCTGTGTTTAGCGTCGACTTATAAATCACATTATCAGTAAATTCTGACTTATAAGTCAATATGACAAAATAAGTTTGTTACGTGAACGTCCACCTTATGACTTATAAGGTGACTGATTTGAAAAGTCATTTTTTCAGCTTGATTACAAAATAAGTGACTTATAAGTCTTTCATACCAATTTTGCTCTTAACTTTATATACCTATACGTTTTTAATAGGAGTATATTATTTTCATTGTTCTAAATTTTATTATTAATATACAAAATAATATATACTAAAACCCTAATTAAATGTTATAAACCCAATGGCTAAATGCTATATTTTTTGAAATTAATATTACGACAGCTTCGCCGCTGTAAAAATCTAAAACCCTATCCTATAAACCCAAAAGCTAAATGTTATATTTCTTAAGATTAATATAGTCGTCGTAAACTAGATAATTTAATTGAAGATACTATGTAACTTATAATTTAATATATTCTAATCAATTTCTACTAATTAAAAATAGAATTTATTAATATGAGTTGGGGGAGAATTTATTACTATGCGGTGTCGTTTGGGAGACACCACATAGTATGCGGTGCATTAAGCACCGCATCCCTCCCCCCTCAAACTCCCCGTCAGCTAGTTCGTCCCAAGCATTCAATTCATTCTGCTTAAGCTTTATTTTCCTGTGCACATTCCCATACGTTGTTTTGTTCCAAGTCTTCTGTTGCGCAACATCCGTAAATTGTGGTGCAACACATATCCCTTCCTTCCTTCTACCATGAAACCTGACCAGCTTTCCTTTATCATTTCAGCAAATCCTTTTTCTTCAGTCCAACTATTCAATGTTTGGAAACACTTTGGCCCCCAGTTAACCACCTCTTGCTTTAACAGGATGGGACAATGATATGAAATACTACGCGCTAAGCCATGTTGATATAACCCCGGCCACTGTTCCAACCATTTTTCAGATAACAAAAACCGGTCAAGTCGACAGCAACTTGAACCACTTCCACTATAGAAGGTAAACCTATGGCGTTGGAGTGGTAAATCCATCATTTTAATGTCCAAGATAAACTTGTTAAACTCAATTATTTCTCTTACCGGAGGAGGTGACATGCTTACACGCTCATCTGAGCTACGTATAGCATTGAAGTCATCCACTATGCATATCGTTCCTCTTGTCTGACTTGCATGATTCCTCTTAATCTATTCCATAACTGTCTGTTTTCTGCAATGAACTTCGAGGAATACACATTGATCACATGTATTGCAGTGTTGCTCACCCCAACATTCCCTGTAACTCCTAGATACCCTTCTTCCGTCCATGTATGTGTTATGCTAAAACTTTTTTTCGACCAAATACTCAAAATACCCCCAGACCTTCTTACTGATCCTCGATGACACCAGTCATAAATCCTTTTCCGGCCATATGCTTCTTACTTGTGCTTCGGTGATATCTTCTAACTTTGTTTCCTGAATGCAAACCATCTCCACCCGTGCATCTTTATCATCTCACATATTGCCACTTGCTTGCTTCTTTTAGCCAATCATCTAGCGTTTAATGATAATATATACATCTAATGGTTAACCTCCACACCGGACAGTGTTTATTTTTCTCAAATAAATATTATCGTGTTTAATAAGAATGAATATATAGATGACAAGACTAAATATATGATATTGATATATAAATTGACACATAAATGATCACACATTTTTTTATTTAGACCACTAGTATTGATGATTGACGGAATTAGTCACACCATTAGTAAGATACCCAAAATTCCATATTGGTGGAAGGACCTAAACGACACTCTATCAACGAATTGGTTCAAGACAAATTGGTGGCTGTGAAAGAAGGCATTGAAGCTTCAACAAGTTTCTGGATGGAATTATGTCTATCGGAAAGATTCCCTAGATTGTTCATCAAATCGAATACAAAGAGTTACACAGTGACACAGCATGAGATAATTGGACAAGTGACCTCCGTGCAAATGTTATTTTGAAATGTAACCTCCTATTTCATTTTTGATTTACTTTTATTGTTCTTTTACTTAAAAGGCATTAAAAGAAA
>JAOYMZ010000387.1:0-10161 GCA_025802335.1 Pinguicula primuliflora | reverse complement strand
ATCCTGGCCGTCAATCGCCCATTCTGGACAGAATTCATTAATCGGCTCCTAAGGTATTCTGGAGCCGAAAAAAATTGAGGGGAGTAATGTGCGTGACTTGGCTGTAATTTCATCTGTCACACTAATTTATTGTGACACCCTATACTATTAAATACTCTTCTCAGAGATATACAAGCCCGCTCCCAAGGAGAAGGCAGCCCCGGCCCTACATGCTGTTCAGTCCTTTTCCGTTCAACTCGAATGACATCTAAACAAAGTTTGAGAAAATGTTTGGCGTTCCCTGTACGCTAGGCGGCGGTTAGAACGGCTGCCTAGGTAGCGTACGATCGTCAGAAAATTTAATTTATTTTATTTACATATATTATATTTTAAATATATTGTCCCTGGACGTCCATCCAGACCGCCCAAGATAAATTCGGGGCGGCTTGACATTTTTGGCCTTCTAGACAGTACTTAAACGACCAAAACGATCGAACTCTCGAACAGAGCATCTAAAACTTGATTAAAGCCTAAGCTGGCAACTCTAAACTTGTTCAATACTAGTTAGTTAGCTAATCCAGTTCACTTGTAGGGACAGCTCGGGTATTAATTCGCCAATTTCTCTTTGAGTCTTAATTAAACCTCCAGTTGACAAACACGTCACCCCACATTCTTCATTGGAAACATAGTCAGCCTATTTGGACAAAGCTGTTAGCTGGTTAAAACTGTTTCAATGGAGACTAATCGTTCGTCCCTCTGTCAGCACACTCATTCACATGGATGAGAATCGAACTCCCGACCTCATGCTTAAGGGATGAAGTGCTGAACCACCACATCAAACATGTTGGTTAATAGAGATATTTTCTAACATTGATTTGATGTATGCATGGCTCGATTGATTTCAACAAAAATCTAAGATCAGAAACACACACCAAAAGAACGTTGTTGCAATGCTAGCAGCAAGTCTTGTTCACACAGTAGTCTCCCATATTCCTTTCTTCCATAGAAACCATCACCCAGAAATCACGTCAGGGCAGGCAGGGAGTAAGGTACCTGGCTCACGCACTAAATTTTGCTCAGGAAGAAGATCCACTCAATCAACAAGCAATGCATCATTTGGATGTCAAAACTCGGGTCAAGTGCTTGAGATCCTATTATGTAATCCTCGGTAAACATAGATTAGCTTCGGATAGAGGATAGTCTTGTACATTGTAAATACTATTTTCGGCGAATGAAATCTCTTACGTACCCCAAAAAAAAAAAGGGAATGCATCATGAACCGCAAGAAAATAACAATAGACCCACCGCACTTTGATCTTCAAGAAATTGGGGTTTGCTCAGAAGACTTGGCAAACTTAGCTTGGACAAGTCTGTCCAGGATGGGAGCTTCCAAAGGAACTGGATCCAGGCAACGCTCTGCAGTGCCGACAATAACCTGCTCAAAGTACATCAATGCGAGTTAAATCATTTAAAGCTATATGCATCGATTCGTGGCATTTTGATTTTGAGCAGGGCTGTACGTAACAATCGAGGTATAAAGCAAGCTAAAGAATAAGATGATCACATTTCCAATTCGTTTCTTTAATAATTTCTGAGTGTGTTGAAGGGGAAAGGGGAGAGCCATAGTGTGAGAGAAAAGAAGATGGAAGTAAGTTTCAAGGCCCTGAACATGGGGGGCTTATTACCTCATCAAGCAGGAAATCAACTGCAGCTTCGTCCTCAGCAATATCCTTTAAAGTAGACTTCAAAAAGTGAATATCGAGCAGAATTTGCTGGAATCCACTACGGTTAAATGTCTGAAGCCTAACAAATTCTTGCAAACTCTTCAGGGAAAGTTTCACAATTGTTGTCACGACAGATTCCTGCAGTTACATACATTACATAACAAAAAATTGCAATCAAACATTATGTTCTAATGGCTTAGACTGACCAAACCTGTGTGTGTTCAACTTTCGTGAAAATTTCCATTTTCTGCTTAAAAAGCTTGGCGAGATGCGACTCTAGTAGCTGGCTTCTCGCCTTCTGGGTATTTGAATGGCTCAACCTGTCATCCCTCAGAGGATTACTGCGGGAAGATGTGGTGCTTCCATTGCTCTCAGCACGCCGATGCTTCCGATTTAGGCTTTGAGGCAAAATCTGCTTGACTTCTGATCTTATTTCTTCAAACTGCATAAGAGATCAAGAACAGATAATTTAGCATGAAAGAATGATTATTTAGTTCAAATAGCTGTTGTTTAATTTCCATGAGATAACTTACTTCAATTATGAACAATGAATATTAAAAGACGAATATTAAGAAATATAACGAATTGAAAATTGCAGAATAACACATTGAACGCACGAGTGTGGAACATACCTCCTTAAGAAGCAAATCAACAAACATGTGCACTTCTCTGGGTTCTTTGTGCTGTATGAAAGGGAGGCATAAACAAGATGTGACATATTGAACCTTGATGGCTCAAGTCTTAGACCACTCTCAGGAAAACCGTACCAAAGCTGGTCTGGAAAACTGTGTGTGTGACCTATAAAATAACAGAACTTTTGTAATTTAACTTACCTTGACCCAGTTTGGAGCGGCAAATCTCCTCTTCAATATAACAGATATCTTCTGATTTCGAATTTTTATGTACTGAAAAGATCAGTAAGTTGTTATAGCGATACCAACAATATAGGCATAATAGATAAAGGAGGTAATTAAGACAACCTCAACAGCGTTGATACGAATTGTTAAACTTCAACACGATCCTTAACAACGGTCATAATGTTTTTAGGCACCAGCAGCCAATAAAAACAGAAAACTACAATACTACTGGCCAAATTTACTATAAAAGTTAAGAGCATTGTGATCTTCAATTAACTTAGATTGTCAAGTCATTTGAAGTAATAGCAATTTTAGTATTATGCTTTGTTAAATTAATACCTTATTCCAATCTACTTAAAGCGGATACCAGATTATTACAAGTATGCTAAGTTTGGCTTATATATTTCAGTACAATTATGAGTAAAAACAATGAAATAACACTTATAATTCAAGATTTAGATCAAATGCTCACTAGGTTCAAGAACATTTCACCAGATGACCGAAAAATCCGACAAGTTTCTGCAGGAACAAATGCGGACCCATTGTCAAGCCTTCGAACCTCACCACCAGAAAAAATAGATGCTATTTCCTGAAATTAATCAGTGATGTCACAGAAATGCCAGATCCCACAGCGAGAAATAATATGTGGATAAGGTTCCTTTCCTCAGTAATTCTTGGAACAGCACTATGCTCGATAAAAAGTGACAGCTGCGCCAGCACCAGAACAAGACCTGCAGAAACTCTATCACCCGGTACCCGCTCTATATTGACCTCCTGTGTACCTATATCACTCTTTCCTGACAGCAGACGGAAATAGAGGTCCAGTTTTCTGAAGAAATCTTGAAAACCTTCAAGAACCCAGACAATTATTGAATCTCTCAGGTTCAGAAATAATGTTGAGTTTTCATGAAGAAGCTGTCTAAGTTCCTGCCAGCAAATTACAAGATAAAATAACTAATAGGATGATCATATATGCCTGTGCCAGAAAATATTGTCTACCAAACAATAATGTGATTAGCCAATCCAAGAAACAATGTTAAAGAGGGGTAATCACGTACATTAAAATCATTGGAACCTACAGGTAAAAAAATGACCAGGGATGAATAGTATGAACATCCATGAAAGTTTTATGTTGGGACTCCCCCCGGGGTCCCCAAACATTTTAATACTAGTCTAATGAGAAAAGGCTCTTTTGGAGCTAAGGAATTTTTGAAGCGGTGACAAACAAGTATTCTACCCTGATAGTTCTACGTCAGTAGAGATTTCAAGCATGAATAGTAGTGAATTGGGTATCTAAGATTGCAACTCAAATAAAAACTCGAGCTTCCAATATACTAACCATCTTAACAGTGTTTTCAAACCTATCTCACTGCACAATGAATTATGGCATTGCGCTAACGGAAACTGAACGATATTAAAAAACAAATTCGGAAGCACATAAAATAAACAGCGCAAATTTTTGGGTTCCGTGCTCCTGCTAAATCTAGTATACAATACCATGCATTCAGAGTCTTTCGACATCCGGGTGGATAATTCAACACTAGGATAACTCGATGCGAGCACAAAAATAATAGTAAAGGCACTTGAGAAAATGAAAAGGAGTATACTTGATTCAAATAAATTGATATTTTAGCAACTTTATTGTACCTTTAAGGCATCCAAACTGCCTTGAATCATTATCTTTTTGCTGGCCTCTAGGACTGCTTGCAAAGCATGTTTTTCATCTACTGCACCCTTCTGAGCTGGATGGATTTTTGTAAGAGCCACTGCTAATTACAAGATATACTTAGCAAATGCCATAAGTCATAAATTAAACAATCTCCCTAGTTCAAGCGGCTGAGAAACATGCTATAACCACCACATTAAGAATTGTGCAATACATCAGATGGGAAAATTAAAGTTATCAATTAGAAGAGAAGGCCAGTAAGTAAAACACCATAGCAAGAGTTCAACTGACATGAATTCCAAATTATTAAAGCACTCCAACTATTAATGCAAGTTTCATTCCCTATACAAAAAACTTGGGGCAGTACATAATTGGGATCAATGATAAACAAGCTCGAATTATTAAAGAATTGAAATTCCTTGGTTAAACTTAAACATTTGCCAATACTAACCTGAAATATCAAGTAAGAGAAGTTTAAATTCATTGGAAATATAGTCTTTCACGGCAACAATGGCAGACTGAAAACAGTAAGTGATTAGCCATCATCAGTAGATAGCACAGATAAATGAGAGCAAAAAACTGCAAATTAAGTATTACAAAATACAGTGAGACCTGTAGAGCGAAGTTCTGGATTGAAGCTTCAGGTAGCACGTCATCCATCAAAAGCACACCATTCCAAATGCCTCCTGGATGGTAACAACAAAATTCCAAACCAAAATCAAATAAAAGAGCTGCATTACCAACTTTCATCAGATAATGACTCAAGGAAGTGTGACAGGAGACCAGCTGGAAGTGCTGTTCCGCACTACTTATTTATGCAAGATGCCACGCATGAAACAAGAACATCAGCAGAAAGAGAAGTGCTTAACAACAAAAAGGCATTTGAGACAGAAAATGTTGATCAGCATAGACTGTGGAATGCCACATGCACGCAGAAAAAGAAACTTGAATTCAAACAACAAGAAACATAGAGCAGTTAAGTCTGCAAGAAAAATAATTACATCTCGAGCCCGCTAAGCTATTGAGGGGATGGTTGGAAAGAAATTTTCATAAATTGCTGCTTGTCTTCGTAAAGAAAGAAGCAAAGGGTGCTCCTGTTGCATTTCATTAATTTATTCGCATCCTCAAAATTCAGCGCAAGCATATTAGACGCACCCATCATTGTTTGAACGTAACGTCTACAGGCTGTAGTCATTTCCGGGGATACTAGTATATAAATAGATCCTAGTGTCCATTTTTATTTATAGGCAGATCCTAGTGTTCATTTACAACAAAGCAAAGAACAAAATGCAGAACAGGGAACAGTTGGGAGCTTTACCATGGTGAAAAGAACGCTAAGCATATGCTTAAATTAGGATCATAATGCTGCCAATATTTTCTACCACACAAGAGGGGGTGGGGGATGGGGGAATAGTGGGAGAGATTCTGATAACTTACGAAGGAGAGCTACAAGATCTTCACAATGAATTCGCTTCTTAATTCGTTCGTGAATAACGTCAAAGTGCCTGATATGTAAGCAATACCAATCATCAAAATATGAACTTTTACCCTACTATAAATTATTTGTGAAAGTGGGACTTATTGGGAAAGAGAATCAATACTTGCTGACGAGGTCTTGCCCTAGTTTAGATAGCTCTGGTTCTGAATTCAAAAAGATCACTTTATATGCACGAACTGCTTCCGCAAATTCGTGAATGGAAGCCTGAAAATGACACAGGATTATGAGTTTGAATTTTCTGGGTAGATGTGGAAAGGAAGGGGATATAATTTCCTTTAATCACCTCATGTGCAATAGGGGAAGCTAGAGCAGAAGCCTTTCCCTGGTCAGACGATGCATTGACATCAACTGAAGCAACTTTAGAATCTTCAGATTCAACACGAAGAAATAGTTCCAGCTTTTCAAACAATTTAACCTTTAGGCTTTCAACCTATTCAACGTGGGAAAAGGAACAATTACAATGGTAGATAACATAGGTACACTGACTAACATGGAGCCTATCTTTATTCGTGATTGAAACACATCACAAGTACTTTATGGTAGAAGGATCAAAGGGAAGGAATGGGCTAGCTAATTTTCAATGTTATATTAAATATTGAAAGAAACCAAGGAATAATCCTTTTATAATTGCTATAATCGAACCATATAGTAATCAAATTCTATTCGTGCATGCTGGAAGAAGCTTCGACAAACACATACTAACCGGGAAGTCCAATTGTTTCAGAAGTATGATAGCTTCAGCTCTTGATTGTATGGACTCGGAAGCGGAGAAAACCTTTCCCTGAAAACAATGTTTTATGGCCAAACAGTCAAATTTTAGGGGAATAAAATCTTTATTCAGAAATAACTCAGAAAGAAAAGCTATTTGTCAGATGAATAAACCAATACAAAACTCTCTCTCTTCTCCTCCATAGCAGTAGCAAAACATTTAATATAGTCCAACTACTTTAAAAAAAATACTATAGTTTTCTTCTCGTCTTTGTGGATAAAGAGTAATTCTGTAGCTAGTGATGACATCACCAATTACAATATCATATGGCACTACTGCTTCTGGTGATGCCGACTTATACTCCACGTTCCGTATGAATATATCCACACTAAGAACTGGGAGTTGAACTTATGCTGGATAAGTACACAATAATCAATGAAAGATACGAGGTTGTGCCTGTAAATCTGTTATAATCGTACGCACTGCCTCTTCAGATTGTTTCTTGCAGTCTTTAAAGGAAGAATCTCCATATGACTGGCAAAAGTAGACCAGAAGAGAAACAGGAAAACATAATATTAGCATGGGCAAGTAATATTATGCTTAAAAAAGCTGATTGCTTCAGGGGAAAGTAGATGAGCGTAAAGTATTAACCTTGAAAATTGGCATGGCTCCAGTATAAAACTTAACAGCATCAGCATAGGATCCTGATTTTATGCACTTCTCAAGTCTTACAGGTAGGTCATAAATAAACTGCTCTTCATCATAAATAATGAAGTTACCATAACCTCAAACATGAAACTCACAGGACATATAAAAGAAGAAAAGAAGCACCATCAACATAGTTGACCCAAAGTAAAACCAAGTTACCAGGTATTCTAGTTAATGCACCATAAGGCAATTCTCATAATATCATTCTGTAGTTGTTTTGTGAATGTACACCCCAGTCATACGGAGCAAAGAGGCTACTAGAATTATAAGTGACATTTCGGTCATTGACAATAGCCACCCCATATTCCATTACCGTCAAAAATTTCTGCATAGCAAGAAAATGCGGAAAAATACTGAATGATTACCTGAACTTTGCGTAGAAGATTGCGGGTGCGGTGCAACTTCTCTATATGTTCTCTCTTTTCAAAAAGAGAACTGTTAACCCCATCACTTTTAGATTGCACTGATGTTATCTGAAAAAAAAAATGTTACCGGGAAAACCCCAAAGATGGACGACAGAAAAAAGAATCTAGATCTGGAAGACATAAAATTGTCTTTGAAATCAACAAATGAACACATAACCAAACACCTTTTCAAGAAGCTGTTCCATGTTTGTTTCCATGCCAACAATATTATTTTTCATTCTGCAGAGGAAACATTGGATTTACATCCTAAAAAAATTATCAACATATTACTAAAATGTTCAAAGCCAGGTTACATGGGAAAATACAAAGAGATAATGCTTGTTTAATAATGGTTCCGAGAGTGATTGACAACAGGGGCTGAACAAAATAAATAATATCCAGGCACATGGTAACTTTACAACAGTTCATTCAGTGACATATGATCAAAATGATTTACCTTTTGATTGTATCAGTTGCACTGATGAACTTGTTGTAATTCTCGTATACAAGCATTTGAAGATCAGTGTCAAGATTTTTTATCTCCGTAGCCATCTCGACATGCTTGTGGAGAAGTCCTTCCAGATTTGACTTTTGCACCTGCTCAGTCGTGAGAACTAATAGATTAAATGACAATAAAGATGGTACATGGGGAATTCCAGCACCCATTGTGTTGCCAAAATGACTGAAGCAGGAATTGTGCATCTGGAATAATACAACTCATTAACACAAAATGAATAAGAACCAATCTTCTTAAGACAGTTCCATCATATTCATTAAGGCAGAGAGGAACAATTGCTAAAAATAAGTCACTCAGCTCCAAAAATAGCCTTGATGCAGCATCTCAATGACGCATGCTTATTTCCAACTCCAACTATGTAGAAGATAAAATTCTGAGAATTTCCGAAACCTGATTGATTGCATTTCGATTTACAGACCAACAATTTGAATTATATAAATTTCCTCATAGCAATTCAAGATATTCAAAATCGAAGGAATAGGGTTTACAAGCAGTAAGGCTTTATCAAATTTGAACTGCAAGCAGATAAACTGAACAATAAAATTAGTAAACAGCATATGCTGCAACTGACACCGAGGACGGCAACAGAATTGAAACAAGCATAGAATTCCGTTCCATCACGAATTCTAAAAAACAATATGGGTAAGGCAAGAAGATAAGAGGGATAAATATCAAATCAAGCGACAAAAACCGCAGGGGTGAAGGGCCCGGATAGAAATCAGACGGATTACCAGGAGATTCATGTATTGATCGGCGTCAAAGGAAGCAGTGTTGATGGTATCCAGTGTTGCGAATCTCGAGGAAATGTTTGGCGACGGTGACGATGCCGATGAAGGATCCGGCGAGTAAAAACTCGATAAGAGATCCCTCATCCGCTTCGCCTTGTCATCCAAAGGCACACCTGCTCCTTCCACATCCATTATCACGCACTGTGTATGTTGAAAAGAACCAATGAAAGATGTGTTAAGAACCAAAAGTTGAGAAAGAGGAATCCAAGGCAGATGAAATTCTGCTATCCTACGGGGAAGGCACCAGAAGTTCAAATCTCAAATGTTGCACAGTGAATGCGGAGAAGGCACACGAAAAATAACCCGTCATATCCCAATTTAACTTCACGAACACTGTGATTTCACTTACCCTGCTCGTCTAACTCTAACCCAACTCCAACGAATGGGGTATTTTCGACCTACATTCACGAGCTTGATTTTGTTCTTCAAGCTAAGGCCTAAGTTTGAGTTTGGTTCATCATTAGTCAACTCGTTCGCCAGTTCACCCGTATGTCAGTTGTTGGAAAAGGAGATAGAATTCAACATGACGGAGGAGTGTTTGGAAGCAATGAAGCAACACTTGATTTTTGTCCCGGTTATGCAAGCACCCGAGTGGAGCCTATCCTTCGAGATAATGTGTGATGCTTCTGATTTTGCCATTGGAGCCATCCTTGGACAAAGAAAGGAGAAGCTATTCACCACTATCTTCTATGCAAGTAGGATGCTCAGTGATGCCGAGTTGAATTACACCACCACCGAGAAGGAAATGCTAGCAGTTGTGTACTCCTTCAACAAGTTCCGAGCCTATATCTTGGGGAGTAAGGTGATTGTATATTCTGACCACGCTGCCATTCGCTATTTGATGAGCAAGAAGGATGCCAAGCCTAGATTGATTCGGTGGATCCTCCTCCTTCAAGAGTTTGACATGGAAATCAAAGACAAGAGAGGAGTAGAGAATGTGGTGGCTGATCATCTCTCAAGACTTGAAGGTAGTAGCTCATCTCCCATCTCCTCTACTTCCATTAGAGACACATTCCCGGATGAACAACTCATGGCGGTCACTAGCCACTTCACTCCTTGGTATGCGGATTTTGTGAACTATCTTTCGGCCCATATGCTTCCACCCTTGTCTTACCAACAAAGGAGGAAGTTCTTTGCTGATCTCAAGCATTATTATTGGGAGGAGCCATTTTTATACAAGATATGTGCGGATCAAGTCATAAGGAGGTGCATACCCGAGGATGAAGTGGAATCAGTCTTGCAACATTGCCATTCTCTCGAGTGTGGTGGACATTTTGGAGGACAAAGGACAGCTTCCAAGGTCTTGCAAAG
>JAOYMZ010000386.1:0-10162 GCA_025802335.1 Pinguicula primuliflora | reverse complement strand
TATTCCGACGACGTTATCACCGTTTAATGGAGGGTTCACATTTCCCCTTGGGTTAAGTAGTCCTAAATAGGGTTTTAAAAAATTCCGGCGACTTCGCCGCCGGAACTGGACCAAAACTTGAACATGTGATCTTATATGCATAAGGATTCCAACGATGTGCCCAATTCCGTCAACGGGCGATCCTAGTAGCCGGAATTAAAAAGGAGTGTATAAATATGTGTATAAGAAAATGTCAACGGAACCGCCCCATATTTCTTATAGCTAACTATCAATTTTCGGTCTGCATTGGCTTTTCTTGAGGAGAAATTTAGGCTTCAGTAGTTTCATGAGTGAATGAGGTTGGACAGGTTAGAGAGAATGATTGAACATGAACAATTTCTGGCATCTCATGTACGAGAAATTCGACACAAGCTACGTCGGGTTCATGAAAGATGGAGCACAATGGCTTTAAAGACAACACTGACATCAAATTCGTTGGTAATAACCTAAATGGGTTAGCCTAGTGGTGGAGAACCTCCACTTAAATCTCTCAAGCCAAGAAGTGGGGGTCGAATCACACTGGTGACAAGAAATTCGTCTGGCCCACGACCGCAGGTATGTCCCCGAGTTTGAACCGGTTCGTGTGGAAGGTCACCTTGGACAACTCCTATTGATTAGTCAAGCACAGAATGGAATGCATACTACATGTTATCAAAAAAAACTTCGTTGGTAGTATTTCACAACATAAAGAAGGATTCAATGTGTGCTTTTTGCTCTTTCCATTGTTCATTGTTTCTTTTTCAGGTATCAATTATTTGTCTGTCGCTGCATTGGATGATTTGTTTTTTTTATAGTAAATGTCGTTAAGGAAATTTGAACCCGTGACCTGTGAGTGCATTTGTCACTCTATAACCACTAGGCCAACCCCTTGTCGACGCATTGGATGATTTATTACCTTCTTATCTTGTTTTTCTTCAAGACAGGGTAAGTTTTTTCCTCTTGTCATCCTGTTGATCAGTTCATAGGATCACCTGGAAGAGGAAGAGATAAGAGAACATGAAAACACACGCATGACTATGTAGAGCTGCAGTAGTTTCATCCCACAAATCGAAAATGATCAGATATCAGAATTTAAAGATGGCAGCAGGAGCCCAAGTAGCGGTTCTCACTGGCTGTGGCCCAAAACTACAATAACAAATAAGAAGGATTCCATTTCTATCTTTTTTTAGTGTAAGTAATTCTATTTTTATCATACTCTGACATGGGCCTATATCCGTATTTGAAAACCCATATCTTTATTGATACACATAATATGATATTATAGAGTAATGATGTGATCTACAGCCAAAAGTACACTATATACTTACCATCACTCATCGCCTGGAAAGGATTTTAGAAATTTCCGGCGATAAAGTTGCCGGGTTCGCATTGGAACATAAGACTTTTGATCTTATATGCATGACTTTTTCAATGGTGCAATCAATTCTGAAGATGGGTGGTAGCAAGTATGAGTTGTACTTTTGGTTGTACATATAAGGCTATACATATGAGAATGCCTAGGAAAAATTCGAGCACGAGTATCGAGTTTTTAATTTTTGGTATACCATAACTCAAAATATCCGAAATCAAAACCCTAATCCAAATACAAATAATGAAAAAAACTAGAATATATATTTTTTTTGTCAAGTTCGGGTACCTACCGAAATTGATAAACACATACAGGGTAATACAAAACGGCAAACACACAATTGATTATCGGGTACCCAAACTACCAATTTTAGATACCAGAAATTTCAGGTTTGGATATCACTAATATGCGAACCGATAATCCGGAATCCAGATATCCATCCCCAGCAATTTATATTACAACTGCTGCATTATTTGGGTAATGACTAATGGGTATAGATAAGGTGATTGGAACTATTTAAAATTGATTAGTTAAATGTAAATTGATAAGGTGACTTTGAATTGATAAGTGAAGGTGAATAAAAACGGACCTATTCTTTATAGGGTGCCTTATTAATTGATGTGCTTTAAAATCAAATGGAAAAGTTGGATAAAAATAGCCAATCATACCATTTTGATAACATAAATCATAACATATCATATACTAGTTGCTACTAGAAAGGCAGGAGCCACCTAGTATACTCAATTATGGAGATTATATTCGTGCATGTAGAGTATTTTTTAATAAGTAATTGGGATTTGATAATACGTGATTGCAATTATCACTCTATAACTATTATTACAAACATTTTGACTCGTATATGTAGAATATGCGGTGAAAAACAATGATTGTGTTTGGTATGGGTTATGACCTCATTGCATTTGGATCAAACCAATACTCGATTCCATCAACAATCCATTGGAGCGCCTTGACTCTTGAGCCATGTACAAGAATATTGCTGGAAAGACATTGATGAACCAATTTATGTGATACCCAAGGCCTTACCAAATTTGTCACTTCATTCATAAAATCTCACCAAAAACTTATAAATTTTCGATGCTGACAGTTCAAACTATTTTGATTGTAGGACAGTTGAATAGGTGGGGGTGTAATCAGTAATGTAATGCAAATGCATAGAGAGGCAGGGCTGAAGGATCTGACCCTCTTCAAAAGAAATTTTTACAATTTTTTCTGTCTGGCCCATTCTTCACTTGAGCATTTTATCAAATACCTTTTAAGCATTCACAAACCAAACAGTCGTATCAGTCCAATCGAGGACCACAATCAAGCAAGTGGAGTAGTACAAGTGATGATAAAAATGTTCAGATGTTTGTTGTGTTTCACCTCGCATTGAATGCTGCCTCCCTTGTTTGCTTGTTATCCAACATTCTATTTTTCCCAATTGGAGTAGCATACTCCGCTTCATAGGGTGCCATTTATGTGGGCCCGATGTTGGAACTCACGATGAGTAATGCTATATGTACCTTCTTTTTGGATTTCATTTTTAAACTCCTTATGTGGCAAGCATTACAATCACTCAATTAAAAAAAACCACACATAAAAAGTGAGGTTGTAATCCTTGTCACATAAGGGGATTTAAAAATGAGGTCTAAAAAGAGGGTAAAAGTAGCATTATTCAACTCGCAATAGATGGGGGTGGGGTGGATCATGACATGTTGTACCTCACTTAAATCATATTTATATTAAAATTATACACCCGGGTTTTAAACAAGAATATAATCTAACTTTTAAGAGAATATAGTTACGATCAATCGAGTTGGATTCAGCATGTTAATGAGAGTAACCACTAATTCTTTATAAGTTGTGTCATATGTGCACCGGCATACACGTGACGGGAGCCTGGAGAGTTGAGTCTAATTTCTAACATAATATTCGACCAAGCGATCTACGATACGACACGAGATTGTTTCCGGGGAAAATCCTGAATAAATTAGAAGTGGGTATGTTACATATCAGAAATCTTCATATGCTCAGTCCTTGCGTGCTCAGTCCGTACTCAACTTTTCGTAGCATCATCTGTTTTCGAAATTGGTCGCACCATTGGAAAGTTTATACATTCTAGATGAAAATCTCCATCCTTTGGTTCGGTTTTCAACGACTTCGTCGCCGGAAATTTCTAAAACTCTATTTAGGACTACTTAACCCAAGGGGATTCATAACCCTCCATTAAACGGTGATAACATCGTCGAAACTGGACCACAATATGTGTATTTTCATCTACAATGTATAATCTTTCCAATGGTACGACCAATTTCGAAAACGGATAGTACTACAAAAAGTTGAGTACGGACTGAGCACACAAGGACTGAGCATATGAAGATTCCTGTATATAAGTATATATTTACATTTGGAGCTAGTTCATCTATTTTCCACACGTGCTAATGGATCTCTATGCCAATGACCAAATGTTACTATCATCCCAATTTTTGTATGTGTCCGAAGGTGAAGCCAAGATTTTAGTTGATTTGCTCGAGGTCAATCGTTGTTGACAATTGCAACTGAGCGAACACACGATCGTTTCTCTTCTTCCATATTCTCCACTCCAAACGATGAGCTGTCGTATCAATTTGCAGAATCCTACCGCCTGGACTATTGTGGTAAGACACGAAGGTGGTCTGGTAATTGTTCAATTGCAGCCACCATTACCATCGGGATACCTATCAAGTTATAGCAAGCTTCCATATTTGTCGTGTTTCTGGGCAGGAGAGGGATAGAAGTTCTGCCGTCTAAGGGCTTATCGACACAAATGACACTGCGTAGAGGTGAGCTGAATCCCTCTTCATTCCAAATTGTCCAGTGTGGGGATCTTGTTTTGTATCAATTTTCAATAGAAAGCCGAAACCTTTGTAGGTACCAATTTGTTTCACACTTTCTTAGTCGTAGGACTAAGAACTTTTTGAAATTTGAAATTTTTTCCCCGTACACACAGAAAAAGTGCGAAAAAAAACTTGTCTTCTCCTATGAACTACTCCGTAGCCAATCTTCGAAAGATTCCGGCCATACAATAAAATAGAGCTCCGATACGCGATTGATAAGCACTCTACCGGCGCATTGAGTGACGGAAGCAATCGAATCTGATCCCAAGTTTGCAATTCTGCTGCATCCGACGGATACTGTTGTCGCCCTTCTTCTCCGCGCTGTCTTGCATTGAATGGCGGATAATCGAACTCTCAGTCCCAATTCTGTGATCGCAAGGTGCAAGTATCGGAGACTCATGGCTGCAGAGTCGAAAGAGGATGAAATTCTCAAGGAAGATAATCCTGATTCTGTGAAAAAAGGAAAAGAGGTCGAAGGTACCCAAAAACTATGGACGATGACAACACCTGGACGCAAGTAGAAAATCATAAACACAAAATCATAGGGAAGAAGACGGAGCAATCAATAGCCCAACACGGCCCTTCCAGACGACCAAAGAAGATGCCAATTTTTGTGGAAAAAATCAGATCTACAACCACTTCATTCTTCGTAACAAACTTTCCACCGAACTGAACGAAGCAGAAGATGTGGACGTTCTTCAAAACCTATGGTCCAGTTAGGGACGTTTATTCCCCGGTGCGACTGGAAATACAAGGTAAGAGGTATGGTTTTATTCGCTTTGACAAAAAATTGGATGTGGTGTCGTTGATGCAGGGTTTACAGGGTTGCAGGGTTGATTCAATGGAGTTGCATATTAGTCCAGCAAGAAACGCAAGGATACACCAAAAAACTGAGGAATTGAGGCAGCAAAAAGAGAGAGCAGTTAGAGTGGAGCAGCAAATCAACGGAGGAGAAATGGATACAATGGATTTCTCTCCTGAGCCAGGTGATATAATGTGGTTGGAACAATGTTTAGTGGGAATTCTGACTCTGATGCTCAACTTAGAATCAATGAACAGAACCTTGGCTGAAAATGAATATATGGAAAGTTCAGTAGTAAGACTGGAAGGGGGTGAGATATTAATTAAGATGGGAACAGAACAATTGAAGCTCAGGATGTTGGCTGATAAGAAAACACAGGAACAACTTTGTGTCTCCAACCTGCGCCCCTGGAAAGTAGTGAGAGGCAAGTTGGTTAGAATGATCTGGGTTCGTTTCTCTGGTACTCCTTTGCAATGCTGGTGTGATAGTTTTTTCCAAGTAGCAGTTGGGAAATTGGAGGAGGTCCTGTAGATTGATGAGAAAACATCCTCAAGAGAGGAGATGTATGGTAGAGTTTAGATGCTTACGCATTCTACAGAATGGGTATGTAAGAAGCTTAGAATCAATTCGGGTGAGGAACAATTTGAAATATGGATGGAGGAAGAAATGGACGGGATGCAGAAGACACTAAGTGGACAACATCACAGAAAAAAGGAATGGCGAGCCATAATCGACCGAAGACCTACAAGAGTTGAGGAGGAGTGGCCTGGAATACAAGCTGGTGAGAATAGAAGGGACAAGGCTGTCATGCCACAGCACACAAAGCCAGAGACTAAACAGATGTCAAACAAAGCTGAGATGAGTGACAAAGAAAAGGCGAGCTGCTTAGGATAAAAAACACCAGATAAATTACAGAGTCAAGAACAAGTTGGCATATGTGACAAATCGTTAACTATTATTGAGACAGTGAATCAATACACAGCATTGGAGAATCTGACTGAATCAAGCGAGGATAATAGTGAAAATATGAGAAAAGAATGTCCTATCAAAGTAAGAGGCATTACATCATCTGCTAAAAGAAAGGTCCTCAAGGTCAGGCAGACGGGGGCTTCACTACACTTTTGGCTAATCAGCACAAGCAATTTGATAAAGTAGAAATATGTAACTCCCTTAACTTTGCTGAGGAACACAGAAAAGAGTCTACCCCTAGTAAGGAAGCGAAAGTGGTGCTACCGATAATGTTTGATACCCCCAGGCACTCAGTCCAGACCCCTTTGATCTAAACTATCTGATAGCTTTAACTCCAACTACCCTGGACAGTATCAGCAAGAGTTCATACACTGAGGCCATGTCACAGATGAATAGACTAAAGATTCACACTGAATGGATTCAGCAGTCACTGAGCAAGCAATCACAGAAACTAGTGGAAAAGGAGAACAACAAATCCCAATCTGAACAACTAATATCAGATCAAGTGAAAGTACAGGACAAACCACTACTTACCTCTCTAGAAGGGACCCTGACACTAGATGAAGCAAATATGGATGCCCAAAAATCATGGGAACTAGCAAAGGACTTGGGAGTTACGGGTACAGATGATGAGGATCAGTTCATAAATTGTTTGGCTGAAATAGATTGAAAGGCTTTGGTGAGTTTTGAAACATAAGCTGATCCAGCGGAAAAGGTTAATTAGTAATGCAGATTCTATCTTTAAATGTATGTGGTCTAGGACCAAGAAACAAGCTGTCAGAGATAAAAGACTTGGTTATAAAAAATAGAGTGGACTCCTATGTTTGCAAGAAACAAAAACAGAAAATCTGACCAAAAGGAAAATAAAGAGTTTGTGGCCTGACGACTGCTTTGACTGGATACACAGAGATTCAACAGGCAACTCCGGTGGTATCTTAAGTATATGGAACACAAACAAGTTCAAACAGATGGACTCTAGTACAGAAGAGGGATATCTAGCGGTCAGAGGTTTTTGGGGAGCAGACAGAACAACGGTGCTGATATTTAACATTTACTCCTCGCATTTAGCATCAGAAAAAAGACTCCTAAGGATGAGGTTACTGAATGCTCTAACTACATATCAACTGGATACATATTGTATGGTGGGAGACTTTAATTCCATTAGAAACATAGAAGAGCGCATCAGTCTGGCCGCTCCTGCAGTTAGAGACATGCTAGAATTCAATGAGTTCATAATAGCAGCAAAACTAGTATACCTACCAATGCAGCGAAGACGATACACCTACTATAATGCAAGAGGCTCCTGCTGTAGTAGATTGGACAGATTCTTACCCTCAGACACTTGGCTCAGCAAATGGACAGACCTATTTCAACATGGACTACATAGAGACATATCAGACCATTGCCCGATACTACTCAAAATGGAAGCTTTAGACTGGGGCCCAAAGGCTTTTCAATTGTTGAATAACTAGGAGGAACATAAAGAATTTGCTCCGTTGGTGAAAACTGAATGGGAGAGTAGAAGACTCACAGGAAGAAAGGGATTCGTACTTCATCATAAGCTAAGGTTATTGAGGGTATGCATCCAGAAATGGAACAGAGACAGCTATGGGATCATACAGAAAAACTTGGGGAAAAAGCAGGAGGAGATCACACGCTTGGATATCCTTGCAGAGAGAAGGCCCTTAACCATGAAAGAAGCAGCCGAAAGAATGCAAACCATCTTGGATTTGAGACATGTCAAGAGGGCTTGCACCAAATTGTTATATCAGAAATCCAGAGTTAAGTGGATAAAGCAAGGGGACGGAAACACAGGATATTTTCATGCTAAGGTGAACTCAAATAGATCAAGGAACAACATAAGGGGACTATTGGTGAATGGAGTCTGGCTGGATGGTGTACAGGAAGTGAAAGAAGTAATCGTTGCTCATTTTATAGACTTATTCGCTTCTGATAACTGTCCCTAACCTCAGCTAAATATGGAAGCTCCAAACCTGATAACGGAGACAGAGAATGAAATGCTGATATCACCATTCATCGAGGAGGAGATCAAGCTAGCAGTTTGGAGTTGTAATCCATCAAAAAGCCTGGGAGCGGATGGCTTTAACTTCTTCTTCATCCAAAAAAATTGGGACACGGTAAAAGCTAACTTCATTGAATTTATGCAGGAATTTCACAAAGATGGAAGGCTATCTAAGGGATTAGCTGCCACGGTCATTACACTGACTCCAAAGATCGAGAGTCCAGTGAGTTTGGATCAATTTAGGGATTAGGGTTTAGCAGGTAGGCTGTGCATATAAAGTACTGTCGAAGCTACTATCAACAAGGATGAGCAAGGTGATGGGAAGAATAATCTCTCCCAATCAGACAGGATTCCTACAAGGCCGTCAGATTTTGGATGGTGTGTTAGCTGTAAATGAAATCAT
The DNA here is from genome assembly GCA_025802335.1 of Pinguicula primuliflora. Classification (NCBI taxonomy): domain Eukaryota; kingdom Viridiplantae; phylum Streptophyta; class Magnoliopsida; order Lamiales; family Lentibulariaceae; genus Pinguicula; species Pinguicula primuliflora. The sequence goes on along the minus strand of JAOYMZ010000386.1, from coordinate 1,702 downwards.
AAATAGCTATAAAAGGTCACGCAGGCCTCTGGTGATGTTCAAGGTAGATATTCCGCAAGCATTTGATTCGGTGGAGTGGACTTTCCTGTATGAAATGCTGAGAAAAACTAGATTCTGTAAGACTTGGATTGGTTGGATGAAGGAGGTGGTTTCGAGTGCATATGCATCAGTTAGAATCAATGGAAGCAGCACGAGAACATTCAAGCTCAAACGTGGACTTCGACAAGGTGATTCTCTTAGTCCACTCTTGTTCCTATTGGTGGTGGAAGGCATGCATCTGCTGCTCCAAAAAGCTGAAGGCAGAGGCATCATCAAGGGTGCAAAGGTAGGAGGCCTGCATATATCCCATCTATAATATGCGGATGACACAATATTGATCCTAGAAGGGATGGAGAGCTCAGTGACAGCAACTAGGAGAATCTTGCAAATATTCCAGCTGATGAGCAGCCTGGCTATCAATTACAGAAAGAGCAAACTATATGGAATAAATATGCAAGAACATGAACTTCAGACATATGCGGAGCTCCTAAGATGCAGCCAAGATGAAGTCCCTTTCCAATACTTGGGATTGCCAATAGGCGGTTACCCGGGAAGGCAACAAAATGTGGAAATCCCTACTGGATGCAATGCAAAGAAAGCTCAACAAATGGGAGCAGAGACACTTATCTCTGGCAGGTAGAATCACTCTGTCCAAGTCTATTCTTACGAGTCTAACCATATATTATCTTTCTGTCTTTCGAGCCCCGAAACAGGTCATAAAAAAGATGAACCAGATCATCAGTGGCTTCATTTGGGATAAAACAGAATCACACAGACATCCAATTCATTGGATCAAATGGGAGGTGCTCTGTCTGGATCAAGCAAGTGGAGGATTGGGGCTCAAGGATCTGGCTGTAATGAACGCAGCGCTGCTAGCCAAGTGGATATGGAGATGGAGACAACATCCTGATAGCATCTAGGGTAAACTCATAGCTGGAAAGTACTTTAATGCAACAGACCATATGGTAGATATCGACCTACTCACTTTGCCAGATAACGTTTCAAGAGTGTGGAAGGATATTTGGGACGTTATTTCAGAAAGCAACTAGTACACTACAAAGGAAAAATGGCAGCTATTCTAAGGAGCCTCAATGAAGTTCTGGAACACAAACTGGATAGGTGAAGGCCCACTATCGGTTGAATATCAGGACCTATACAATCTGTCAACATCCAAAGAGGCACTGGTGGCTGAACTCTATAGTGAGAATGAACAAGGAGGTCACTGGACTTTAAATTTCAGAAGGCAGTTGAGGCAATGGGAAGAAGATCGAGTTCTGCAACTCAGACAACTCCTTGCGACCTTCAAATTGGATCTTAAGCAGCCAGACAAGCTGATATGGATGGCATCTAAAACTGGAGACTACTCTACTTCAACCGCCTACACAACCTACAGACTTAGCCAAGAGCCACAAGTCACGGGAAGCCCAGAAATATCATAGGCATGGGGTAAAATCACCCCTAGACAAATACAGATATTTACCTGGAGAACTCTCATGGAAGAATACAAACCATGGACAATTTAGCAAGCAGAGGAGTCATCTTTACGGAGGCAGAGAAGAGATGCGTTTGGTGTGCAAAACAAAATGAAACTATAGCCCACCTCCGCTTCCAATGTGACCATGCAAAAGAGATTTGGCAAAATATATACTCCTGGTTCGAAGTA
>JAOYMZ010000385.1:0-10162 GCA_025802335.1 Pinguicula primuliflora | reverse complement strand
CCCAAAACCCCCACCCCACCCAACACCTCCACCCCCTCCCTACGATCTTTTTCTCCACCTAATAATTTAGACTACTTTTTTACAAATTATGGGTGCTAACCGCAACAATTTTCCTATTTCTGAAATTTTTCGAATCAAGAACAAGGCCCGGGACATGACATCTCAGGTCAGCCTTATTCCAAACTTCAAAACTCTTATTCGTGAATAATGTAAAACACTCCTTCTGCTTGGGGGCAAAAGTGTGTCAAGAAAGCTCTCTTTAGCTCCTCCGAGGTGTGTATTCTGTACAGCCACTCATTGGCTCAGTCTTTCAAAGAAAAGGAAAACAATATTAACCGGATGGCTTGAACCCAAAATTGATAAGGAGAAACTTTCTTTCCTTTTGAAAAAGTTGAATTTTTCGGAAGGTGTATCTAACTGCTCGGGTACAATCTAGATATTGTGGAAAAATTCATTAATCTGCTCGGTTTTCTTGTACCTTCCCCTTGGATGTAAATAAACATCCAAAATCAAGTCAAATAAACAAGGAGGGGGCCATTTTATAAATCTGACGCAAGCGAAAAGTTGGTAAAAAAGGAGTGTTGGCAAATTGGGTAATGAATCCATTCTAACATGAGTGAACTAGAAAGGCAATGAATGGCAAGTGAATTCAAGCATTGAAAGAGGAAGTGCCAAAGCGAATACCACATCTCAACTTCCAGATTTCCCAAATTATGATCATAAGAATTGCTTTTCCTAGAAAAGTAGTAGAAAATGGAACCTGATGTCGATGTGTTTGCCTTTCCCATATAATACAGGATTTTCGGAGAACTTTATTGCTTATACGTTGTCGCAGAACACTGTAGTGGGATCATTGCTTCAATTTTTGCTGGATCAGCCTGAAGCCAACACTCAGACACCAAAGATCAAATTAGTTACCCATCACATCTTCTATAATGCACAAAAGTTAAGTAAAAACACGAAATTTAAATGTCTAGGCCATTTTCCCGGCCTTGGTCAGAATTTGTGGCATCTTCAATCAATTTTGTATCATCTTCAATAAAAATTTGTCACATCTTTAATAAAAATTTGTCACATCTTTAATAAAAATTTGTCACATCTTTAATAAAAATTTGTCACATCTTCAATTAATATTTGTTGGAATTCAGATGACACATATTTACATATTCTGGCTGCAGTCTCGACCTTGGTCGGAATTAAGATGTCCTAGCCACCTAAATTTTTTTCAACCCCAAATCCCAAAAAAAATCGTCCAAAATGAATAACCGAGCGTAAAGATATACCCTTTTAAAGTTTTTCAAGAAATCTGGTCGGCAAGCACATTTAACAACCATCCGTTCCTCTCGTAGCACAAAACTTCTTGCTGAGATGGACTCTATGTAGTTTTGAGCATGCATCTGAAATTCATCACAAAGAATCCATCCAGTGATATTGGGTACCAAAAAAAGTGATATTGGGTACCAGTACATGTACCTATCTTTATGATACCAGTACCGATTACGAACCAGTACCAACCTTGGGTACCAGTACCAACCTTGGGTACCGGTACCCGACTGGTATCGGAACCCGGTATATCGGTACTAACGATCTTTTTTGGACAGACCTAATAAAAATCTTCCTCTATTCATGGTTGATGTTGCATATGGTGTGATGGCAGTAGGTACATGTCTTGCGGCCACTTCCGTTAGATTTTATTTTAATGAATCGTATGGAGTATACTCTTGAATGGCACACACGATTCGAACAATTCGTTTCTAGCTATGATCCGGGTACAAGATCACAGTAAAAAAAAGAATGTAATTTCTGATATCATCGAAGCGTGGCTACATGATCCGCTTCCTGTATTATCGAGTTTGTAAGAAATGGAGATGAAGAGTGTGATGGTGTAAAAAAGGGTTGGATGGGTTGAGAATTTCTGTAAATTTATACATTATTATATATATACATATTAAATTATAAAAAAATATGGAGTATACTCTCAAAAATTAGGGAATGCTAGTTAGATTCTCCATTTCCTAACTAAAAATAATAATAATGTCATTGATTTGTGCGTAGTTTGACTGTGCCCAAATCAACTACAAAGTACAAATGACTATCTTTTTCCACTTGATCTTCAATCATCACACGCCATGTGTCGATCAGCTGTTAATAGTAAGCGTTTGGTTGTCTTGGCGCATCCAATATATGGATAATAGTTGAATTATTTTTTGTAACGATTTACTTATGGGGCCCATGGATATGCAAAACCCACTAAAGATGGATGAGATCCAAAATTCCATTTTAACCTACTGACATTTGGTACAATTCATGAATATCCGACACGTATTTTATATATAAATATCAATCAATTTAAATAGGATTGTGATGGTATGATTTATCATATTGGACTCAAAATTTTAATGAAAGTAACGCACATATTCCTATTAGCACACCTGCACAAACATGATTGAAAATCTATTTACAATTCCATCTGTTGGGCTTACAGGCCTGTTAGAATAGGGAGAGGATCCATTAACTAAAAATCGAAAGAAATGAACACCGTGATCTTCTTCTTCGTGCGAACCTTATACCAGAACCACAAATTGAATTGAATGGCATGAGTGATTTTCTGAACATTCCATTCTCCTCCCATGAATTGTTGCCGATTTCTTTCCTTCCAAATTTTCCAAATTGTTGCCGATTTTCTGAACAATCCTTGATATCTGACGGTTTGAGTGAGCCGAAGATCGATTTGGTGTGCCCTGTTGTTTGATCATAGTGTATTTGCAACCATTGTAGCAGGTTATTCCAGATCTCTGTAGTTTTCCTGCATTCATAGAAGATATGCTCACTTGTTTCTCTTTGATTCCCATGCAAAACACACATTATTGATGGCTCGTCAATGATAATGTGTCTTTTTTGCAGATTGTGTTTGGTGGGAAATCTGTCTTGCTTCAATCTCCAAACATGAATTGCAACTTTGGCAGGTAAGTATTTGTTCCAAGCTGATTTTAATTGGTGCACCATGCCTATATCTTGTTATGCTTGCATATTGTTGATTAATTCCGAGTATCCTTGCTTTGCGAGGTACATTCCTTGATTTCCTCCTTTGTAGAACCAACCGTCTTGACTGTTTTCCTGTATCAAGACATTAGATATGCTAATGATAAGATCCTGTAACTCAGTCTCTTCGAGAGGATTTAATTCTCTCTTCCAATCCCATTTATATGTCCATGAGTTGTTCACCCGTTCTCCATGTTGTGCTATTGCATAGGCCATAGTTCTGGTTTTCCTGTATAGCCTAGGAAATCTTTGTGCCAGGCAGTCAACTCCAGATCACGCATCCATCCAAAAATTGGTTGATGCTCCATTTCCTACATGAATTTCCCATTGCATTTTGTACCATTTTGCATCCAACGTCTGTTGAAGGTCCTTCCACCAGTATGAGTGTGATTTTGTGCCCCTTCTTTGTCCTCCTTGCACTGCATTCTCCCTCATCTTGAGTTCCTTTAGGCCACTTATCTACATGCCTCCATTCTGGGCATATCTTGATCTTAGAATCTACATCCATAGTCCATATTCCTGCAATAAAATTCGAGCTTCCCACTTGCCAAGTAGAGACATGTTAAAAAAGTTTAAGTTTCTGATACCTAAGCCTCCCATTTCTTTGGGCTTTGATATTTTGTTCCGTGAAATCCAATGGATATTTCTGGTATTTTGTTTTCCTCCCCAAAAGAACCTTCTTAGTAGTTTTTCTAATAGGTTTAAGACATTTTTAGGGACTCTAAGGTAAGACATATAGTAACTTGAAAGAGCAGAGAGAACAAAATTAATAAGCACAGCCCTACCTCCAACAGGGAGTGTCCTATTTTCTCACTTATCGAGTCTGTGTTTGAATTTTTCTCACAGGATTCCAAGTTGAGACTTTCCTTGGATTAGCCCCCACAGGAATCCCTAGACAGATAGTTAAAGGGAATCTTTCCAACTCCACAGTTCAGAAACTGAGCCATTTCACCAATTACCGCATCTGATATATTAACTTCCATCAGTTTACTCTTTTCAAAGCTGATTCTTAGGCCAGAAAGTAGTTCAAAACTCCTCAGGATTGATTTGAAACCTCTGATGTTTTTCCAAGATGCATTTTCGAACAGTATAGTATCATCTGCGAACTGCAGATGAGTCAATGGGACTTTATCATGGCCAATTACAATAGGATCAATCAATTTTTGGTTCACTGCTTTTCTGATCAGCACTGCTAGTCCCTCTTCTACAATTTGGAATAAAAAGGGTGATTTAGGATCACCCTGCCTCAAGCCTCTAGATGGATTGAAAATATCCGTATGGCTCCCATTTATCAGAATTGTCATGGATGCAGACTGAAGGTAAGCTGTAATTCATTTTTTGAAGTTGTTTGGTATCCCAAGTTCTATGGCCACATTGTCCAAAAAGTTCTAATTTACCAGGTCAAAAGCCTTTTTGATATCTAGTTTGAGTATAAGTGCACTCTCTCTTGTCTGCTTTAAATCCAGAATGACTTCATTTGCAATCAACACTCTATCCACAATCTGCCTTTTTCCTATATATGGTGTTTGTTGAGGAGAAATCTCCTCTGCTAGTATTCTGCTGAGTCTCCCTGCCATTAGCTTAGACATTATTTTGTATGATGCATTGATGAGTGTAATTGGGCGGTAGTCCTCAACTGTTTGAGGGCATGACTTCTTGGCCAGTAGGAAAATGCTTGCCATATATCCTCCTTTTACAATTGTGCTTGTCTAATAAAACTCTTCTATCATTGCATAGATATCATCTTCGTGAATGCGTAAAAAATGTTTCAAAAAATTCGAAATTCATCCCATCCAGTCCTGGACTCTTATGACTTCCACACCTTTTAATTGTTTCCTTTATTTCACCATGCTCAAACTTTTCTATAAGCATTTGCCTTGAATGATCAGATAGTCTTGGTAGGATCACTAAACTTAGTATAGGTCTTCTGTAATTCACTTCAGTGAATCTGTTTTGAAAATGTTGCATAAAACACTCTTTAACAGCTTGAACCTCATCTATACAACAGCCATTATGCATGACTCTGTTGATAGTATTCACTTTCTTTCTTGTCTGAACTATTTTGTGATAATAGGTTGTGTTTGTATCTCCCATTTTCATCCGTCTCTTTATTTCTGTTTCATCTCACATTCTTCCTTCATTTTCAACAATTTTAATTATTCCTTTAACTCCCATATTTCTGCACTTGATGGTAGCTCATCACTATTTGTTTCGGCTAGTTTTTCATACTCATTCATTTTTCTTTGTAGTTGTTTCATCTGTGTAACTCCTTTCTCAAATCTGGTTTTATTCCATTGATTGATAGACTTTCTTAGTTCTTTTATTTTTTTCCCTTAAGAATGAAGCTCTTGTAGCCTTCTATGTGCGTATTAGACCATGTGAACTCAGCCAACTCATTGTATTTTTCTAACTCCAACCATTTGTCCAATACTTTCATGCTTTTAGATCCCCAATTCTTAATCTCCAAACCAAGCTTAACTGGGCAATGATCAGCCACATTTTTTTCTAGCCCTGCCAATGTCCAAGTACTTTGTCCTAACCATTGTTCATTCACCAAAAACCTATCGATTTTAGACATCGCTCTTAGTGAGGATAACTACCAAAAAAAAATTCTGTGAGTCATGGGTAAATCAACAAGTTGTAGTTCACACACTAGGTCATTGATAAATCTTATTTTTGATGAACATGAGCCACTCCAATGCCTTTCCTCTCTGAAGTATGCAAAACTGCATTAAAGTCACCATCACACAGTATTTTTCATCCGTTTTATTCAGCAAACTCTCCTTCAAATTCTCCCATTGCCTTTTCTTCTTGGATAATTCTGCAGGCCCATACACGTTCACCATGTGACTCATAATATCATTGGCATACCAATGGCCTGAAACACCTAGATACCCGTCATGGCCCCCACATACTTGTTTTCTTAAATTTTTCCTTGTTCCAGATGCAAAACAGTCTCCCTGATCTGCCATTCGATCCAGAGAATGCCCAGTCCAAGTCATCATTTGGCCATATGCTCGCCACTATTCTTTTGTCTATATGATCCTTTTCTGTTTCCTAAATACTTATAAAATCAATTCTGTTTTTTTTGTATAATCTCCTCAATAGTCTGTCTTCTTCTTCCTTTACATATTCCTCTTGCATTCAGCGTGAGAATTTGCACTTAACTCCCACCTGATTCTCTCTTGTTTGTACATTATTTCAGACACTTCCTATTGATATCCTGTTCCTCCATGGATCAATCTGTCCACAGTATGCTCTTCAGACTCTCCCATAATTAGACCAAATTTTATCCATGTTTATAGTGTATCTATAGCTTTCTTTCTGATATTCCTGAAGTTTTATGCAACTATGTCACTGTCTGTTACCGAGTGTTAGTTTTTCCCAGCTTCTTTCTGATTATTTCCACTACTGCATGACATTTCTTTTTCTTTGATCATATTTTCATTCCATTCCTCCCTCAGTCTATCATTTTGTTCTTTCTAATTCGTCCTTTTCCTTTCTTGCTTCTTCTTTTTTGACATTTTACTTGCCTTCTTCATTTGCGTTTCACTGTCACATTCAGTAGCTTTGTACAAGTTTGAACTGTTTCCTTCAGACCCTTTTGTGTGAGCTGCTGATTTTTCCAAGGATTCCTCTTTTTGGCAATTTATGATGAACATCCATAGTTCGTGATACCATCTATCCATGCATAGTTGCTATTCCAGATACACATCCACTAAATTCACCTATTGTTCAGCAATTTGTGTTTCCACGATCTCCTGCACATTTGTTGAGGATACTGTTCCATTTAATTCATTACCATTTTGATCTGTCTGCACATCCTTATCGTTGGTTTCCTTTTTACTGCATGCTTTATTATATCTCTTAGCTTCTTCTTCCCCTACTTTCATAACCAGTTCTATTTTCTCAGTTGCTAAATTCATTTCATCTACCACTTGATCACTATTTGTGTTTGCAAAAGGCCACCATGATAGAGGAGATGGGTTCCATAATTTTCCATTGGGTATTGGGCTCCTTTATCTTGGCTAACTTCATCCTCATCTGATTCATCTATCTCCATAATGGTATTTATGCTTTTCAGAGTCTTGTGTTCATTCCTTTCATCATTATTTGCATTAGCAGTATTCCTTTGTGTATTTCCAGAAGAGCCATAAAGCTGATTGCTTTGAATTTCTCCTTCCCCCAAATTTGGAGGGACATACCTCATGTCATTCATTTCATCTTCATCTTCCTAAGATTCATTGTCCTGTATAGGCATGTGAAAAGCAGAATATTCATCATTTTCAGAACTTTCAACAAATTGAACCTCAAAATGTAACTCATCATGCGTGTTTGCTTGAAATCTTCTTGTCTCCACTTCACACACCTGTAGCTCGTATTCTCGACTATCTATCACTATCCATAAGGTTCCATTCACATTTTTGTGTGTGAGTTTTAATAAGCATTTGTGCCGCTTCCAGATACGATTTCCCAATGGTAACCTCATAAATTTTTATCACCTGTCCAATTTTACCCTCAACTTTTTCTAGAATTTGCTGAGTCCAGCATGGAAAAGGCTGTCCATATATTTCGATCCAATAGTTTTTTTTCCTCATTTGGTGGTTGGGCAGTCCACTCCTCCGCATTGATGATCCATTTTTTGAACCACTCCATATCCATAATCATTAAAGATTCCAGTTCTCTTGCCTCTTCCTCCCATATCACAATTTTTTCTGGTCCTAGCACACTGACCTTTAAATTTTTGTATCCTCCTCGTAATAAATTCCAGTGAACATCAGTCCACTTCACTCTCTTTTTCATCTTGCATATTCTGCTATACCTTAGCCATCTCGTATCTTGAGCATATGTCTTGAAAATTAAATCTAGTGAGTCTCTTGGTGTCAGACAAAATTTATTGTGCGCTTGAGGTTGACCTTCCATTTTCTTTCTCACCATTCCATTATACTGTTTTTGCAAGGGTCGCCTGTCCATGAGAGATGGATTTTTGCTGGACGAGGCAGCATTCACAGTTCAGTCTGGGCCCCTGTAAATTAAGGTTTCCTTGTAACTCACCGCAGTTCTTATAGCCGCATTTCTGATGTTGTATGTTTTTGGATTTACTCTTGTAGGTGCGACTAATGCCTTTCCAGGTTTTTGATACCCTGCCACATTAGCTCTCAGCTTATACGAATCAATCCAGACGGTATTCAGTCTCTTGAGGATCAATTCTGCATTGCCTTCATTCAAATACTTCACGAATCCAAAGTTTAAGCCTAATATTGAAGTTTTTCGAGTCACATTGAAGGAGATGAACTTTCCTTGCATTGACAGCAACTCATGTAGACTTTTATTCTCCTCCATCAACGGAAAATTTGTGACATAGAAGGTGAGCTCCTCTTTGTTGCTTTCATTCTTTTCTTCCTCAACATTCTCTTCATCCATGATTGCTTTTTCCCCCTAGCAGTCGAACACACTAAATCTGTTCTCTCTACGCTCTTCTCTGCCGCTATGCGACGACCTAAGAGAGGATCCAATTTGGAGTTGCCTCGGTCGGTTTTCTACTGTTTCTACTATTTTTCCCATCATAATTTCCTTTCGGAAATGGGTTGACTGTAATGCCTCGGCCTTCCCCAAGGTCGTTATGGTAGCATGAGTATCTCTACCCGCCCATGTCTTAGCCAATAATTGCCCATTCTGTCCCAAAAACCAACACATGGCCTTCAAGCGCATTTTGTCCTCACTCATACGCACTCTGGAAAACTTCCCAGGGGTCATCCATCCTAAAATTGCTCCAAGGTTAGCATGCTGAACTTTGGAGTTCTCATGGATGGGTTCCCAGAAAAGTAAGTGCACTTTATTGATATGAGTAGTATTTAGGCTTTCCACAATGGTTGTGAAAATTTCCTCCTCCAATCGGTAGCAAGTCTTCATTTGGTGGGGAAAGTTTCGATTATTCATGGACACCCCATTTGGGTGTCAATGGAAGTGGGTGGAAGGAAGGTGGGTGGAAGGATTTTCTTCCACCCACTTTCCTCCCTTATAATAATATAATATAAAAAATACTATATAAATTATTTAATATATTAAGTATTTATTATTTAATTAATATTTAATAAAAAAGTATGATAAAATAAATTATAAAACAATAATAATAAAATTGTAAGGGTGGAAATTTTCTTCTATGGTTGTGAAATATTGAGGATAGATAGGAGAGAGAAAATATGGAGGATAGATAGGAGAAAAAAAGTGGATTGATGTGATAGGTATAGATAAAAAGGGAGGAAACTTTCTCCATGATTGCGGACAGCCTTACAACTATTTTTAAGGGTATTACATTCACCTCTCCTTACAGACGCAACATCCTCATTGCGCAACAACAATCTCAAGATCAACCGTCCTCACCACGGTTGAACTTGGCTCTGATATCAAATGTAAGCCCCAACCTTCCCCGAGGTCATTATGGTAGCATGAGTGTCTCTACCCGCCCATGCCCTAACCAATAATTGCCCATATTGTCCCCATAAACCAACATATCACATTCCAGCGCATTTTGTCCTCACTCATGCGCACCCTGGAAAACTTATGAGGGGCTCACCCATCCCAATATTACTCCAAGGTTAGCACGCTTAACTTTGGAGTTCTCATGGATTAGCTCCCAGAAAAGTAGGTGCACCTTATTGATATGAGTAATATTAACAACTATTTTTAAGGGTATTACATTGACTGTTGGGAACACGCAACCATTGTTGGGAGCTTCAGTTAAACTACGACGAAATGTGGACGAAAAGGGATGTGGCTTTTGGTGATGGGAGGAGTTGTTGGCTGAGTAAAACACGTCCTACAGGGGCTTTAAGAATGGAGTGGAATCTCCCCAGAGTGCCTATTACACATCTGAGAAGCAGGAGGGATCCAGGAAGCATGCCTCTTACTGGATTTCCGTCTCGCCGCATTGTTTGTCCGACCAGATCTACTCTTCGTACACGGAAACGTTGTCCAAGGAAGATGGGCCAGAGAGTGTAGCATGTGGCTTTTTTTGGTAATTAAGATTTTTGTGAGGCCCGGCAAATCTTGCTCAGATCTGTACAAGAACAATGTAACCTGAGTTAGTACAGTAAGAGTAATCGAAACAGATAAGCCG
>JAOYMZ010000384.1:0-10164 GCA_025802335.1 Pinguicula primuliflora | reverse complement strand
GCTTAGGTGGGTAGTGGGCTTTAGGTTAAATTAATTAAACGGATTAATTGATATAACTAATATATAAGCCCAACAATGGTAAACATCCCAAACCAAGCTATCGAGGATATCTTCAAACTATACAATGATTTTTTCAATCTGCATGCGTCATGGGTCAAGACGTATTGCGAGAAGGCTGATGGCCCCTTCATATATATGACCTCTTCTAGGTATTCAGAAAAATATTTTCATGTTGAATTGATGAAGAGACCAATTCAGATTAGCTGCAATAGAAATGAGAACGTGAATAATATCCATTTTTATCATTGATGAGAAGGTTTCAGAGTAGTCAGTATAAAATTTGGTAACTATTCGAGCATTATAGCACTCAATGTTTATGTTTGCTCTCCCATTTATGGTATACACTTTGATGTTGACTGCAAATTTTAAAAAATTGAAGAACTTATCAAATCCTTGATTCAAGTTATGTCATGAACGCACACTGCCTTGAAAGCAATTTTGGTACAACCATGGTGTTAATCGTCATACGTCAATTGATTCCGAAGGTTTATCACAGCCACTTCCGAACAAGCGTGCACTCCGCGATTGAAAGTTGAAGAGAGACGCTCGTAAATTCTAGCTCCCAAAAATAACTGCTCTGATGAGAAGAAGAAGAATTGTGATAGTTCATCTCAATCTATACAGAACCCTAGACGTGACCCATATATATAGAAGAGAAATGAAGAGTCTATCTTCTATTATAATTCAAATTACAATAAGCCCGAATGTTTCGTACATATTAACGCATAAAATATCTTCTTAACTAAATCATGGAAGTTGGGCCCAAAGTTATATCCAACTGATAATATATTTTGGTTCACACCCCAAAAGGTATTCCACCCTTTTCAAGGAATTACAATCAACAATCCCCCACAAATGACTTGAAAAGTATTTCTCTTGAGCAAAGGAAGAGACATATACTTAAATATTAATATTTTTCGATTTGAATTGACAAGTTATCAGGTGATACTACGACACTAGCCCAGTGAGTGAACTATTGTCATGAACTCTTGATGAATTATGTCTTGAACTCATTTGGACTTGGATCACCATTTTCACATTACATATACAACCCTTTAGGTGTACAAACTTCGCGATATTATCATTAGCGCGTGTATTTCCAGGACCATGTGCATAACCTTTGTATCAAGAATGCTCTAGGAAGATAAACCGTGACCAACCTTCACGAACACTTAGGTGACTCACACGCCCCTACATATGGAGGGAGTTATTAAGAGCCCAGAACTTATCTTCCGTTACATCCACATGGTTCTATGCTTCCGCAGATGGGTATGATCGTTAAGTAGCCAATGACTCTCTACCCCATGCATGGAAGAGTCTGCTACTTTGATCCTTTACTCCCCAATCTTCGGCGGAACCGAAAGGTGTCCTATAACTCCTTACCACCACGTATGGGGAGAGCCATCTATTTCTGTCCTCTGACCCTTAGTGGGGAGAATCCACAATGCAAAACTATAGTTGTCAGATCACCTTGTGAGAGCAAGTGATTCGTTGTTTCTATGCTACCATTATTTTCGCAAGATGAGTACGTGGAGGCTAAAGAGATGCCTTTCTTATCGAGCCATGGATCCACTCCCAATATATGATGAAATACTTTCCACATAAAGATGCTTAGTTTCAGAGGAATATACTAATGTCAGAGCCATTAGAAATTAAGTAGATTACCCTATATTTAGCGAGTTTGATGCTAGGCCTATTTGGTTGAGAATTTCCCATCCTGCTAAGATTCTCGGATCATCTGGTCGATTCCATCAAAGGAGATGGGGATGGATGAGATTTATCGAGATACTTATGCAAATCTTGTATGTTTAATTGTTATTGACATTAGCTAACTTTCATCATCGTTTTTTGTATATATTTGGAATGAAATGAAATAAAAAAAAATTGAACTATATATATGCGTAGAGATCGCTTCATATGGTCAGTCTTCGGGTGGTCAGTATATTCTTTGGGTGGTCAGTATATTCTTCGGGTGCATAAATTTTGCGTGACATCACCTGTTTTCGAAATTGGTCGCATAATCGGAAAGCTTAAGGAGATGAAAAATCTCATATTCTGGCACAGTTCCGGCAACTTCGTCGTCGGGAATTTTTAAAACCCTATTAAGGACTAATTAACCCAAAGGGAAAGGGATTCAAAAATTCCCGGTGATAATGTCGTTAAAATCGTGTCGGAACTTGGGGTTTTTCTTTTTCTATGTATAAGCTTTCCAATTATGCGACCCATTTCGAAAACGGATGGTGTCACGCAAAAATTGTCCACTCAAAGAAAATACTAACAAACCGAAAACTGACCATATCAAGATTTCCCTATATATATATACAGAAATTCATAGGTACCCAATATTATGATTCCGACAATGATAATTGGGATTGACCACACATTAGATAGCATATACATTGGAGATCAAATCCTCATACTCTATTGCAGTTCTAACGACTTTCTTGTCGGTAATTTTCTTTCATCTTTTCCCTTTAGGTTAAGTAGTAATTAATTGAAATAGTTTCAAACTACCTAATGAGCGAGAAAAGAAATTCTCTCCCACACACCAACCCCAAGGTGGCCTGAAATGTGCTTTTCGGCCAATACTACCACACCGGAGCAGCTAGATCTCAAATTACAACAAGGTGGACTAGCAGATCTACAAGGTTTTTCACTCCTTACTCCCAGGAGATGCACTAGGCGCATCGAGGGACCAACTTCCTCCTTTTCAAGCTTTTCTTTTTTACCTCCACATTTCATAAGCCACAAACCCAGCGTCCTGGACCATCTTCGTCCATCTCTTAGAATTCCATAGCCCCCATCCTGACAGCTTGTTCCCGGCAATCTTATCAACTCCGTAGAGAAACCAAGTTAAGGAAAGCCATAGTCCCCATAGTAAACCAACGTAGGTATCATACAAATGCAGGCAAAGTCTAGGAATACTGTGTTTGACCGCTTAGGACCGCATTATGACGAGCAGCGGGCAAGTACATCTGTGATAGAAGTAAATGAAGGTCAAATGGAAGAAGGACAAACCTTCTACATTGCCATTTTCCCCATGGACTACACTTATGAGGAGCTCCTGAAAACATTAAATGAGTTGGTTCAGGTTACCTCTTTCACCGTAGTCTGGAAACTATCAGTATTGAATGAATTATTTGGTTTTGTAACTTATGCATGCAATGGACGAGTAGAGATGCTATTGAGCAGTTTAAATAATATCTTGTTCAGGCTTTACAATCTACGTTCAAATGCGGCCAGATTTCAAAAGACAACTGTGAGACAGCGTGTGACAGCTCAAACTGCAGGACCAAGAAGAATAAGCCACACAATCAATACCAACTCTTTCAGGACGACCATAACATATAAAGAGATACCCAAATCTGATGACCCCCAGGCCCCACGAGGTGCACGACCTCAGAAACATAAATAGGGCAAAGTGAACATGGTCGCAATGATAAACCATATTGCTCAACAAAAAAATGTCTTTGTGCCAAAAGACTGCCCAGATATGATCTTCAAAACTACAACTCAAGATACCAAGTGGCTGGTGTATATGCTCAAATTGGAAGTCGAGCGGTCAGAGTTTCAGATAGAAATACTAACCAGAAGCTCTAAAGAGATCAAGGTCAGCCCGATGAGAGATAACAGGGTGCTACTATGGGATAAAGAAACCAAAGAGTTGGGGCCCTGCTGAAAATTGACATCAAGTGTCTTCCTAAATGAACAGTCCGGACTCCAACTAGATTGCAAATCCCCCGAACAAAGATAGACTGAGATGGATTAAACTGTACAGATAACATTCTTAAGTTGGACGATGGAAATTCTGGAAAAGGTTGGAACAATGATCGGGAAGGTGATTAAAATTGACAAAGCAAAAACAGGCTGAAGCTATCTTGAAGCAGATGAGCTACTTATCCGTACAAACACCCATAAAATGGTTAATTGAACAATCTGGGTAGTCAAAGATAGACATAAATATGAAGTGAGTGTGATTGAAGTAGGCCAGTGTAGATTCAATGAATGTAGTGGGTCAAGACTAGACAAAAGAAGGATGGAAAGTGGATCGAAGTCTGAAGAAGAGGATGAATACTCCACTTTCAGGATTGGTGAAGATGAGGAAGGGCCAAACGACAAAAGATTCCCTGCATCCCATGGATCAAACATGAACCTTACACATCGGAAAAATCTAGATGAAAAAGACACAGAATAACCATATGATCGAGGAAGCCCCGTTCCCGTGAGTAAATTTGAGGAGAACTATGGCAGAGCCACTAGAAGAAATGAATGCTAAAACTAGACTATGTGTCCCTACAGAAATAATCAGTGACAGGCAGGAGTCAGGCATAACAATAAAAAGATGTTTCGAGAGTGAGATCGTTGAACTCTACATAAGTTGTCAGCATTATCGTTGAACTCTACATAAGTTTCGAAAGTGGCCTCTTTCACTGTAGTCAGAAAACTATCAGTATTGAAAGAGCTGTTTAGTTTTGTAAACTATGCCTGTAATGGACGAGTAGAGATGTTATTGAGCAGTTTAAACAATATCTGGTTCGGGCAAAGTGAATAGGGTCGCAATAATAAACCATATTGCTCAACAGAAACATGCCTTAGTGTCCAAAGACAGCCTCGATATGATCTTCAAAACTACAACTCAAGATACCATGTGACTGAAAAATAGTAGAGTGTGTATGCTCAAATCAGAAGTCGAGTGATCAGAGTTTCAGGTAGAACTACAAACTGGAGGCTATAAAGAGATCAAGGTCAACCCGATGGGAGATATCAAGGCCCTACTATGGGAGAAAGAAACCAAAGAGTTGGAGGCCCTGCTGAAAATTGACATAGAGTGGCTTCCTAAATGGACGGTCTCGAACTCCGACAAGACTGCAAACTCCCCCAAACAAAGATAGACTAAGACGGATTAAATTATACAGAATACCGTTCTCAAGTTAGATACTGGAAATTCTGGAAAAGGTTGGAACGATGATCGGGAAGGTGATTAAAATTGATAAAGCAACAACAGACAGAAGCTATCTTGAAGCAGCCGAGCTACTTATCCATACAACACCCATAAAATGGTTAATGGAACAATCTAGGTGGTCATATATAGGCATGAATATAAAGTGGATGTGATTGAAGTAGGCGTGGATAGATTCAATGAATGTAGTGGGTCGAGACTAGACAAAAGAAGGGTGGAAAGTGGATCGAACTCTGAAGAGGAGGATGAATACTCCATTTTAAGGCTTGACGAAGATGAGGAAGATCCAAACGATAGAAGATGCCCTACATTCCATGGATCGGGCATGAACCCTACACATCTGAAAAATTAAGATGAAAAAGACACAGAAGAACCATATGATCGAGGAAGCCCTGTTCCTGTGAGTAAATTTTGGGAAAACTATGGCAGAGCCACTAGAAGAAATGAATGCCCAAACTAGATTATGTGTCCCTACAGAAACAATCAGTGACAGGCAGGAGCACAGCTCAGACGTAACAATAAAAAAAGTTTTGAAAGTGAGATCGTTGAACTCTACATAAGTTGTCAGCATCATCAGCTTAACATCTTATCTCAACAGATAAAGCTTTCCATAGTAAATACAAAGCAACTGATCAAAAATTAAGAAAATGGAAAATGTAGTGAGCAAATCATGCAGCAGTGTGTACCTGATGATGACTCCAGCAAGATAAAAGAACACTTGCATGAACCAATAAAACCATCAACACAGTCGGTGGTGGAAGAGACAACACTTTGACTACTAGAAGTCATTACTGCACAGAAACTGCACCATGGTGATCAGTAAGAGAACCTGAACAATCCAAAATAGAATGAGCAAGATGACTTAGGCACAGAACAACCGTTCAAGAAAATTGGTTGCACAGCTACAGTAGGGAGAAAAAACATATGGATAAAATGAGTAAAGCAAAGACAAAAAAGAAGTTAAAGGAGAAACTCAAAACCAAATAGAAGACCACGAATGAACAACTCAGAGAGGAATGAGCAGAACATATGGACACCCAAAAAGGGGAAAGATCACTAATCCCATCTCTGATAATGGAATCGTGACCTCACATTCTCGAAATCTCAGAAACAAGATTGACTCTATCATCACTGTTGGCAAAGTACTAGGAGTGGTGCATAACTAAAGGGAGGATTCAGTTACAGAAACTATCATTGCATTACAAAGAGTAGAAACAGTGGAGAATCCTGAAGACGTTGTTAACGCAGATCATAACACTTAACGCCATAGCATTTCGAAGGGGGGAAAGAAGGAAAAAAATCAGAAACTTGATGATACAGAGCAAAATAGATTTCTTAAGCTTGCAAGAAATGAAAAAAAAACTGTCCATAAAAATCTGATACTAAAATTGTGGCCTGATGATAAAGCTGATTGAGCCTATACAAGTTTTAATGTCAGTATCAGGGGCTTAGTGTGTATATGAAACCCCCAGAAATTCAAAAAAGCAACTATGTGGGGAGGGGTGATATTGTTGGAATATTCGGATTTTGGAATAATGATAATTCTATCAGCCACATGATCAACGTATACGGACCATTGACGCTAAAAGTGAAGAAGATACAATGAGATCAGCTACGGGAATACATAACAGACAAAGAAAATGAAAAATTTGCCTGATGTGTGATTTCAATGCAATGCTAAATGCATCAAAACATAAAGATTTGGGGAGAATGACAAATGCAGAAGAGATACTGGGTTTCCTAAGTCTATAGGACGATCTACACCTAGCAGATCTGCCGATGACCCCCAGAAAATTTACTTGGTATATTACATCATTAACAGCTATAAGCCATCTTGATAGATTTTTGGTGAAGTCACACTAGCTTGGAGATGATAGTTGGATTCAAGCAGGTTTTGATAGAAACATTCCAGATCATTGCCTGGTCCAACTTTCAATGGATGGAAAAATTGCGACCCTAAACTTGTAAGGGTGATGGATTACTGGCTAGACTCCAAGGAATTCTGTGAGATGGTGGATAAAACTTGGACACAGATCGGGATTGAGGGATAGAGGATATGCACTGAAGGAAAAAATCAAAACACTCAGACAAACTATTGGACAATGGAACAAACAGAAGGAGGAGCATTACCTGGGCAACGAAAGCTGAAAGAGTTGAGAGAAAAAAATAAACGATCTAGAGCTGAAAGAAGAGGAGGGTAACATGATCAGTAACCTGGACACTGAGCTCAATATACAGGATATGAATATGCAGATGGATGTACTGTAAAGGATTGAAGAAAGTATCTAGAGACAAAAATCAAGAATTCAGTTTCTCAAATTAGGTGACTCAAATACAACTTATTTCCACGAGAAAGTGAGGAACTGAAGGAAATCAAATGGTATTCAACGAATTTGGTCAAACAATATGTGGATAGAGGAGGTTGAGCCTACTAAGGAATGCTTCAAACATCATTTTCAGTGGAGATTTACAGAACCTATGCAGATTAGAGTAAGTTGAAATATACTTAGTGTGGATGAACACAAAATACTGGAAGAGCCATTCTCCGTACAAGAACTCAGAAATGCAATCAAAAGTTGTGGAAAAGGAAAATCCCCTGGCCCAGATGGATTAAGATTTGCTTTCGTACAACATTTTCAGAAAACATTCGAGCAGGATATCATGGATATGTTAAGTGAATTCTGGACCAACAAAAGGATAGTAAGAGGAGAGAACGCATCACATATCACACTGGTGGACAAGATAAACTCACTTCCATACACAAAATCGATGAACCTCTCACACACAATTTTAATTCCTTTTTTCCACAAGATGATCACTTCACGCAATTCACCGTAGAAATCATAAATAACATCACCTTCATATTGTTGGGAATTTGTCCCACATTGGTTAGAGAAGTTTTAATATACTAATATAAATAGGATTGTGGGCTACAATCAATCACCATAGGCTTATGGTTTTAATGAGGGTTGCCCACCTTCCTAATTATATTAGTCCACACACGCGCACCTGCGCACACGAGGCCCGAGCCCAGAGAGAGACGAGCCGGTTTTCCAACAAAAAGTAAAAAAGTTAAGCACAGACACTAGTGAAGTTAGGATTTTCGGACGGTGGGACAAAATTCTTGAAAATTTTGACCCGACCCATAATTCGGGCTTGGGCCTTTGAATAAATGGATCCTGACGTCATTCTAGGTTCGGACTCCGTGAGCGCATGTGTGCGTAGGTCGAATACTAGTAATACACAAATACAACTTTATTGCGGAACTGGTCAAACGATAGTATTAAAAATCTCTATTCTTTCGGGAGCCGATCATAAATCTTATCCCAAAGATCAAATATACCATTTAGGATTTGAGTTAAGTTTGTTGCGTTTTAAATCCATATATATATAAGATTTTAGTTGTTTTTGGCGGTGAAGTTGCCAAAAGAGAATTCTATAATCGGTTCGAAAATATCTGTTTCTTTTATGTAGCACACGAAACTTAAAAACCACACTCCGAAAAAGAAATCAGGTAATCTATTTGAGCAACACGATTGAACACACGAAAATATCATAATAAAATGCCCTAATAATAATTAACAAAAATTCAAATTCATGTACGAAAGTGATACCAAACAGCAGATCCATAATCCAGGTAAAATATATGTGCATAATATCATAGATTCACAAGAAGTAGAAATCACGAAAAAAAAAATGAACAAAAATCAAATAAAGAAACCAACTGCAGATATTAGATAAAGAGAGAGTTTCCGGTTTCTCACAACCTAATTGATGTTATTGAAGTGGAATAAAAAGATTTGACTATTTATATTTTATATTATTTTGTAAAATAATATATTTTTTATTTTTAAATTATAATATATTTTATTTTATTTTTTTGGTTTTTTAGTGAGGGCATGTGCCCCTCTGGCCTTACTAGCTTCGCCAGTGAGCACAAGGTCAGCGGCAAAGCAAGAATTTTTCAGAAAAATGACAATCTTCCAATTTCATTTTAAATAATATATTAATTAATATTTAAATAATATATTAAAAATAATACACAAATTATTTATATGTCAAATTTGTTTCGAATGCACAACTGTAAATTCTTTAAGTTACTATCAATTAAAATATGTGTGATGTGTAGTGTTTTTTCCATTAACTGCAAATAATTCTTAAAATACACTTGGATAAAGTATATGAAGCAATAAAATAAAGGACGAGTTTGTCAAGTAAAATTTCATATTATGTAGGAGGGCACGATACTCAAATTTCATATTATGTTCTATAAGGTGGTCATAGTCCGATAGCACTTCATATTAACAATATTACAAACTTGTGCAAAAATATCTTTTTTCAATAAAAGTTATAGAACAAAAATTTAACCAACTATTTGTCATTCTATTTTGGAGTCGAGATTGAACAAAAATTTAGTAACATGATAGTTATTTCTCAAAAGTTGCTGTTGAATAGCAACAACCAACAACTCTTGAGAGTTATTGCTGCTTGCACGAACATTGCAACAACTCTCGAGAGTTTTACACAAATAATATTTATACATATTATTTGATGGTACCAAACTAATTCAATATCAACAATATCGTACAATTGAATTTAAGCCATACATAATTTATAGAACAGCAAAATATACTACAGATTATATATAAAATTTTATTTTCTAAACATACGACACAGCCATACAAATATAGTCATATCAAATGGTTTTAACTTAAAGTAAGAGGGAAAACATTTCTTTGCGTATTAAAATATTTTATTTAAATTATAATATTTTTTAATTTTTTGGAATTTTTTAAAGGGGGCATGTGCCCGGACAATTTTCTAGGAAAATTTTTTCTTATGCCACAAAAGATTAGGCAATTTTTGAAAATGCCACGCATCGGTCTTTCAAAGACTGGTTAGAGGAACCGGTTTTTGGAAGAGCGGTATAACCAAACACCGGTCTTCCAAAGACCGGTGATAATTAAGATGCGTTAATCACGCGTAATTAAGAAGATACCGGTATTCCGAAGACCGGCATGTATTAAATATTATTTTGTGTTTCACTTTTTAACCCACCGGTATTTGGAAGACCGGTAATACAAAATACCGGTCTTCCGAAGACCGGTATGTATTAAATATTATTTTCTGTTTTACTTTTTACT
>JAOYMZ010000383.1:0-10165 GCA_025802335.1 Pinguicula primuliflora | reverse complement strand
GGCGGACGTCCCTTGCTGTCGACAAGGAAGCTCTTTAAACGTATGGCTTGGCACCGAGTGAGGCAGGTTCTTTTCTTCCTTTTTCTGCTCATTATCACATTGAAATTGATTACATCAGTACCCATTTTGGGGGATGCTTTGTTGTGCAGCTTAACTTATTGTCGAGTATTTATGGGAGTGTTAGAGGGAAAATTTTGAAGAATTGAAGAAAAAAATGAATGCTTAAGATGTCGGAGGAGTTGGCGATTTTGATTAGTCTGTAATCTTATTGGATCACATACTAGAAAGAACAACTGGCTGAAATGTGAAATTTACACACTGTTTCTCTTGACTTGAAACATATGTAGCTTAAGTTGATGAATCCAAATATTGTAAGTTTTTAAGGCTATAGTGAATGTCAGTTTCAGGATGTCTAACCATGTCGACTTGTAACTGGTTTCTTATAGTGGAAACTTTGAATTGAGGGTAGATACGGAAATATTGACTCCAGAAGCTGCTTTATTTATCTGTCAATATGGAAGGTGCAGTATATTTATATTAATGCGATTTTCTGAGGAATGCAGGATAAGGCAGAGATATCTGGATATGAAAATTACTAAACATATCATCATAGAAAGTCTATTGGGTTATCTATTCTATACGAGTCCAGAGGAACTGATTATGAGATGATTGTTGAGTTGCACTGACTATACTTCTACTCTTAAGTCTTAATAGCCTTGGCAATGGTTACTCCCCTCAATATCAAATTATCTGCTTTTCCTTTTAGATTTGTAATTTCTCCCATTCTCTAGCTAGAGCTAGAGGCTAACTAGTTGGCTATTTTCAATTACATATGCTTGCATTTTATGCATACTCTGAAATGTGAAATCTATTATTTTAGGCTATCTGTACTTTCCGTATAATTTAAAGTAATCAGTTTGCTTGTGTTGCAGATTAAACAGCTCAATGAGCCAATTGAGATCAAAATAACACAGTGGAATACAGGTGGTCTACTTACAAGAATAGAGGTTTGCTATATACCTGTCCCGGATGCATTATTGGCTAGTGATTCCTATATAAGATCATGGTTTTACAGAATTTGATATTGCAGGGGCTGAGGGCTTTCATCCCAAAAGCTGAATTGATAAACAGAGTCAACAATTTCACAGAATTAAAAGAGAATGTAAGGTTACCGTTTCACTTGAGTTGCCCCTTTCTATTTGCTCTTTTTTTTTGCAACCTTTCTGCTTTATAGCACACCAACTTTCTGTTCATTTCAAAGCTAATGTCACTTGCATTTTTAGAGCATCCAGTTTGCATTTTTGCAGATCGGTCGCAGAATACATGTTCAAATAACTAGGATAAATGAAGATACTAATGACTTGATACTCAGTGAGAAGGATGCTTGGGTTTGTATCTTCACCTTATTTCCTGCAGTCATTTAATTTTTTCCTAAAACCCAAGTAAAATTTGTCCTGTTTCCCCTGATCTTTGGTTTCTTTTGCTTTTTCAATCATGTAGGAGATGTTACATCTTCAAGAGGGAACGCTTCTTAGTGGAACAGTGAAGAAGATTTTTCCTTATGGAGCACAAATAAGGATAGGGGATAGCAATCGAAGGTAATGCTCCAATCAATTAAAGGAAAAAAAGTTCTAAAAGTGGAGTAACCATAGATTCCGGGGTATTTCGACAAATGTAAATCGGGAGAAAGTTGGGTGGCCTATATCTGTTTCCTTTGCCAGTTTCTCCATTTCCTAGTTATCGTATTCGTAACTTGTATCCTTTTCTCAATGCATGATCCTCTTTTTCAGTGGATTGCTGCATATTTCCAACATTACACGAGTTCAGGTTACTTCTATTAGCGACGTACTAGCAGTTGAGGAAGAGGTTAAGGTTCTGGTCTTGAAGCCGACGTTTCAAGGAAAAATTTCTCTGAGGTTTGCTGATTCATAACCCATCTGTCTCTTGTCTTTATCTCTGGAACGATACAAGTTCACTCTCTTTCTCTACTTCAAAAAATGGAATCTTTTCAGCATCGCAGAGCTTGAGAGTGAGCCTGGCCTGTTTTTGCGGGACAGGGCGGTAAACACCATAAGCAGTATTATCATTATTAAGCCATCTTTCTTATTCAATCCATGTGAGTTTCATCTGTATTTTGCTTTCCAGAAAGTACTCGCTGAAGCTGAAGAGATGGCAAAGAAGTACAGGCAGAAACTTCCATCCTTTTCTACGGAAAACAAGTTTGAAGTGGTTCCTCCTAACAGCTTTCCTTTCGAAGATGAGGAAAAACTGTATGCAAACTGGAAATGGTTCGAGTTTGAGAGAAACAGCAACGTGAATCCATGAAGTTCAAAATCTGTCGAAAACGATATCGATCCATCCATTCCTTCCTTGATCCACACGCGGGAAAAGATCTCATCTGGGTGAAAGTCCTTCTGCAGGTTCGAAGGTAACATGAAAACGTTCGGTCATCATATAGAGCTCGTGTGCCATTTCACTGTAGAAATTTTAATTGAATCTTTTTATGTCACAGTTTGAATGTACAGGCAAGTTGTGGTGTCATTGTGGATACAATGGATCAACCTTTGATTCTGAATTAACAAGCAATGTCTTCTTAACGTTGAATGGCAGAAATGGTGGCAAAGCAAAGCCTGGAGTCTTCCCCTAACCACGCAGATTTAGTGTGGTTTGGTCTGCACGCCTATGTTTTTTTATTTCTACCCTTTAAAAAAGGATGATTAATACTGACTCAAAAGATAAAGGGTTTACAAGATGATGTAATTTGTTGTTCGGGAAAAAAAAAACAATTTTTCTTTACGCCAACGCTTTTATAAGAAACATAAATACTAGTGAATTTTAATCTATTAAAATTTTCTGGTGCAGATCTTATTATGTCGAGTTTTGCCTAGTGTCGAAATCTATTAAAAAATTCGCTTGCACCCTTTTGACTAAGGGGAAGTGGGTTTCGAACCTTGGTCCTTCTCTCTTTCTTGCCAACTCGCAAAGCTCTTTTGCCATATCGCCTATGGAATTGTTTGATTATTTATGGATAAATTTAAACCATAACCCATAATAAACTCAATACATTAAAAAATATATAAAAATAATATAAACTTTAATAAATTCAAGGCCTAAACTCTATAAATTCAAGAGCTAAATGCTATAAACTCAAGAGTTAAATACTATAAATCTAAGGGATAAATAGTATTTTCGAAAATTAATATTATGATGGTTTTGCGGCCGTAAAAATCTAAAACTCTATCCTATAAATCCTAAGAATTTAATTTTATAAACCCTAAATCCTATATTTCAATTTTATAAATGATATAGGATGAAGATAAATTTATTATATATTTATTACTAATTATTTTATATTTATTACTAATTAATTATTATTTATTATTAATAGTTAAACTAATTAAATTACCAAAAAACGTGTGTCTGGTACAAACCAATCCCGGGACACACAGCATTATTCTTTAACTAAAATAAAATTATGAAACCAACCCATTTGCCCCAAAAATTAAATTCAATTAGGACAAAGAAATAAGGTTTTCCTCTAGTTTATTATTTTTTTCATTCACAAGTTAAGTCGATCAGAAGTCGGATCAGTTCTTAAGGATTTCGACGATAAAGTTATTAGAATCTGCCTGGAGCAAGAGACTTTTGGTGGTTCCAATTCCGACAATAATAATAAATAAAAATTGAATTGTTCTCAAAAAGAGTTTTTTTATAAGTGATGAGGTTTTATTTATGTATACGATGTGTGCATATTTACATCATCTCTCAATTTTAATTGGTCTACATGCAATATTTTAATTGGGCTACATGCAGTATATTACATTAGTACACCAATCCACAAGCCCAATTTGGTGGCCCAGTTGCATTTTCGCTCGCATAAGAGTTGATATATGGTACCATAAAATATGTGGAATGTACTCTTATATATAAGTATTTTATAATTTATTTTTTAACCGAGCCCGAGTCCCAAAACGCATCCACCCACTCTTCCTCGGTAACCAAGAATCACTTCATCTCACTCACTCTTTTGATTTTGCTTTAATCGTGGGCTGTTAAAAGGATTTAAACCTATCAAAATATATTAATTTTCAATGTACTCACTCTTTAATTTTAGTTATCTTGATTGAATATCAGACAACCCCAATTATGTTTTCCTCTTTATCCACGCCGACGAGTCAGGCCTCAGGCATAATTAATCCTTATTGTTTTGGATGCATGGAGTGGGTTTATTATAGTATAGATGTTTAAAGCAAAACTATTCAGTAATACGAAAATAAATAAAACATTGCAATATTAAATAGAGAAAAAAAAATCATCAAACTGGTTGTTATTCAAATGCAGGAGGGTTACCTTGCCCATTGTTAACGAAAGTGAGTTTAAAATCTTAAGACGCAGAGTTTATCCAATAAAACATAAATTAAAAACTGATCATGACTTATAATGTTCAATGATCAAGCTAAAAAATACTATTATCCCGAGCAACACAATTTTTGATTATTATCATTGTAAAATTTCAAAGGAACGTAGTCATAACATAGGATTTTGG
The DNA here is from genome assembly GCA_025802335.1 of Pinguicula primuliflora. NCBI lineage: Eukaryota > Viridiplantae > Streptophyta > Magnoliopsida > Lamiales > Lentibulariaceae > Pinguicula > Pinguicula primuliflora. The sequence continues at coordinate 5,619 of JAOYMZ010000383.1, read as the reverse complement.
TAGATTTGCATTGATTAGACGAACAATATACTAAATATTACAACTGAGCTAGATAATTTTCAATGTGGAGATAATGAATTAGATAACTTGATTTATAAAATAAAATACTAAAATTGTATTTTTCTCATACAATAGTGATCACCCAAAAATCAAAGACTTAACCAAAAAAATGCAACTTATTTTTGGCCGCTTATCTTATCTTGGAATCTGGAACATTAATAATGAGTGTAGGCTGTAGCCCTAATCTCGGTACAGGAAAAAATTAGCCTTTTTTTCTATACACATTTTATCTGGAGCTTTTGCTCTTCGAAAATTTCAAATCTCTCTATCCAACACTAACAGAGTTTTTAAACGAAAACAGATGAGAGAAATCTCCAGAGTTCAGTCTAATCTTGTTTTCATCGCTCATTTTTTGGCTTCTTTCGTCACCACCACCACAGACGCGGCGGAGCTGAGGTGAAGAGTATACGCCGGCCGGCAACTTCGTTTCCCGCTAGCCATCCGGGAAACATGTGGTGATAGTCTTGCATTACGCCCATGTGCATGGTTTTTTTTAAACAGTTTATGTGAATTTGAAGTGAAGCACATCCCACATGGAGTTTCGCCCCCAGAGTGGACTTTCACCGCCGTCCGCCGCCGCCGGTACTCCGATGGAGACTAAAGCAACAACCCATTTTGTTTTGTGTGTCTTCCTCATCTTCCTGTGTTTTAGTTTGATAGGAGTTGATTCTCTGTCCTCCGATGGGGTAGCTCTTCTCTCCTTGCTCTCCGCAACAGACCCTTACTATAAAAACGCTTCCCCTGTTCTATCTTCCTGGAACTCTTCAAGCTCGACGCCATGTTCGTGGAGGGGGATTACGTGTTCGCCTCAGGAAAGAGTGATTTCTCTGTCAATTCCAAACACATTTCTAAACCTCTCTTCACTTCCATATCACCTCTCTTCACTCTCATCTCTGCAGTTTCTCAATCTCTCATCCACCAACATTTCTGGAGAAATCCCATCTTCATTTGCATCGTTCTCTCAACTCCGGTTGTTAGATTTGTCCTCAAACTCTCTCTCAGGTCCGATTCCTGCAGAAATTGGGAAACTCACAGCTCTTCAGTTCCTGTTCATGAATTCAAACAAGTTATCCGGAACGATCCCGACGCAAATGGCTAATCTTTCTTCCCTGCAAGTTCTCTGTTTGCAAGATAATCTCCTGAACGGCTCGATTCCATCTCAGCTGGGATTGTTGGGGTCACTTGAGCAGATGAGAATCGGTGGCAATCCGTTTTTAACTGGTGAGATTCCTCCCCAGATCGGGCTTTTGACCAACCTGACAACATTTGGTGCTGCTGCAACTGGGCTCACCGGTGTGATCCCTCCCACATTTGGCAACCTTTTTAATCTTCAAACTCTGGCGCTGTATGATACAGAGATTTTCGGGCCGATTCCGCCAGAGTTGGGCTCGTGTGCAGAGCTGCGAAATCTGTATTTGCACATGAACAAGCTCAGTGGTCCAATCCCGTCTCAGATTGGGAAGCTGAAGAAGGTTACTACCATGCTTTTATGGGGTAATTCAATATCAGGCCCAATCCCGGCGGAGATTTCCAACAGTTCATCCCTTGTTGTTCTGGATTTGTCTGCAAACAACCTGTCTGGAGAAATACCTGGAGACTTGGGGAAGCTGGATGTTCTTGAGCTGCTGCATTTGTCTGAAAATTCAATCACAGGCTCAATCCCATGGGAACTGAGCAATTGCACAAGCCTAACTGCTCTGCAGCTGGATGGCAACCGGTTATCGGGCCCGATCCCGGGCTCAATTGGCAAATTGAAGTACCTGCAGAGCTTCTTCTTGTGGGGAAATTCTGTTTCGGGAAATATACCTGCTGAACTTGGCAACTGTACTGAACTTTATGCACTTGATCTCTCGAGGAACAAGCTCACTGGTTCAATCCCAGAAGAGATATTTGCCTTAAAGAAGATCAGCAAACTGATGCTTCTGGGGAATGAGTTAACGGGTGAGCTGCCACGCATCGTGTCTATATGCCAATCTCTTGTGAGATTGCGGCTAGGTGAGAATCAACTTTCAGGTCAGATTCCAAAAGAGATGGGTAAGTTGCAAAATCTTGTCTTTCTTGATTTGTCAGTGAATCATTTTTCTGGTAGTTTGCCTTCTGAATTTGCAAATATCTCCGTTTTGGAGATGTTGGATGTGCACGGCAACTATTTAAACGGCGAGATGCCGCCGGAGTTGGGGGTTCTCGTGAACTTGGAGCAAATTGATCTCAGTAGAAATAGTTTCACCAGTGAGATTCCGGCCAGCTTCGGCAATCACAGTTACTTGAACAAACTTCTTCTGAACAATAATCTGTTAACCGGAGAAATTCCGAAATCCTTTAAGCACTTGCAGAAACTGTCCCTTCTTGATTTGAGCTTCAACAGTCTTTCTGGACAACTCCCTCTTGAAATCGGGAGTTTGAAAAGCTTGACGATAAGTTTGGGTTTAGGCTCCAACAGATTCACAGGAGAACTTCCTCAGAGTGTGTCTGATTTGAGACAGCTGCAGTCCCTCGACCTTTCTTGCAACATGTTTTCTGGGAGGATAACAGTATTGAGTTCCCTTACAAGTCTCACGAACCTTAATGTTTCATATAACAACTTCTCTGGCCCGATACCGGTAACACCCTTCTTCCGGAGTCTATCACCGGAGTCTTTTCTTGAAAATCCGCATCTCTGTAAATCTGTTGATGGATTCACTTGCTCTTCCAGCCTGATGGGGCGAAGGGGATTCAAGTATATTAAGACAGTAGCTTTGGCTGCTGGGATTCTGGTATCAGTTGGAATGACAGTTGTGTCTGTTTGGATTCTTGCAACCCGCAAAGATAAACATGGGATGGAGAGATCAACCTTCTCTGGAGAGGACGAAGATTTCTCATATCCGTGGACTTTCATCCCATTTCAGAAACTCAGCTTCACCATCGGTGACATACTGAGCTGCCTCATAGACGAAAACATCATCGGGAAAGGATTCTCAGGCGTTGTATACAAAGCCGAAATACCCACCGGAGAAATGATCGCAGTGAAGAAGCTCTGGAAAACTAAGAAAGAGGAGGACCCCATAGACTCTTTTGCCGCCGAGATTCAAATTCTGGGGCACATTAGGCACAGGAACATTGTGAGACTAGTTGGGTATTGCTCAAACAAGAGCGTTAAGCTTCTTCTGTACAACTTCATTCCCAATGGAAACCTCCAACAGCTTCTTCAGAATAACATAAACTTGGACTGGGAAACAAGGTATAAGATTGCTGTGGGCTCAGCTCAGGGTCTAGCCTATCTACACCATGATTGCTCACCGCCCATTCTTCATAGAGACGTGAAATGCAACAACATATTGTTGGATTCTAAATACGAGGCTTATTTAGCTGATTTCGGCCTAGCAAAAGTTATGGCTTCTCCAAGTTATCAGCACGCAATATCGAGAATAGCAGGTTCTTATGGCTACATAGCACCAGGCAAGTCTTTCATTTGGCATTTCTAAGACATAACTTTTATCATCCTCACATTGGCAGCTATTGCTCACTTCTACCATTTCATCGTCTTCTTTTGTTATTACAGAGTACGGATACACGGTAAACATAACAGAGAAGAGCGATGTCTACAGCTATGGTGTGGTTTTACTGGAGATACTCACCGGACGGAGTGCAGTCGAGCCGCAGATCGGTGACGGACTGCACATTGTGGAATGGGTGAAGAAGAAGATGGCGAGCTTAGAGCCGTTGGTGATGATTCTCGACACGTGGCTCCAGTGCTTGCCCGACCAAATGGTGCAAGAAATGCTGCAAACACTCGGGATTGCTATGTTTTGTGTGAATGCATCACCAGCAGAGCGGCCAACAATGAAGGAAGTGGTAGCTCTTTTAATGGAGGTGAAGAGCCAGCCGGAGGAATTGGCAGGGAAAATTTCTCAGCCATTAATAAAACATCCCTCAAATCAAAGCTGATGGAAGAAGATGCCTTCTTCAGTGAATTGTTTCCACATTTCTTTTATTTGTATGGACAGTGTCCCAGAGTCTTTTCTTGTGTAGTTCCGTTCCATTACTCTAGTGGTAGTGATTTTTTCCTTCAATTTTCACCTCAATGCTTTCACTTAAAGCATAAAAACAATTATGAAGAGCTAATCCAACGAATCCACAAGCAAATTGCAGCACTTATAATTATAACCCTCTAAACACAGCGAACTTTTAGGCAAAACTTTGGATGACTACCAATTACAGATTGATGAAGATAGTTCAAAGCAATAATTTTTATGATCAACTGAGAATTAAGCAACTTTTATACGTTCAATCACAATTCACGCCTTCATTTCACACATAAAAAGATACATTGGGGGCGGAAAACACACAAAAAGCACAGCTTGATGACCAAAAGTTGGTACTTTTCCTTAAATTGCAAACGAATTTGTAAACCATTATAGAATAACTTATCAAAGTCATTTCTTCTGTTGAAAGAAGAATCAGCATTATGTATTCAATGTAATACTACAGTAAATTAATGAGAACCAGAATCGAAACTCACTACTCATCCAATTGTTGAAGCTCAGCTTTCAACTGCTCAATCTTGAGCCCCATAGCTCTCTGTATCGCCGTCCTCTCGCTCTCCGGCAGCTTCCTCAACAGCCCTTCATACAATTCGAGAACTTCAGCGACAGCCGCACGAGCACATTCAGCTTCCTCGTTGAAATACACGGTCTCCTTAGAGTCCATGGCTGACTCAATCTCCTCCCTTGCTTCCGCAAACTTTAGGTTAATTGTATCCACTTCCTTATCACTGTTGGCGCTGTATCTCCTAAAATCTTGAGAAATCGAGAAACGAGTCGTGAAATTTCCCCTCGTTGAGCCGTATAAAGGACGGCGTGGGTCTAGCCTAAAATCCGGAGAGCACTTGCTTGTAAGATTAGCGAGAGGATTTGAATGAACCAGAGACTTGGGTTTTGAAGATCTCCCCAAAGGGTGCCTCTGTCTGGAGAGTAATTTCTGGAGATTAAGATGAGAACGGGGAAGCATTTTCGCAGATTGTAAGGGTCGAGGGAGGAGGGAATAGAAGCAAACCCTGGACGGCTCGACGGGCTATGAATTTCTGGCGTTCTATTTTTACTTGAACCTGAATGACACCAAAGAATTAAAGTTGAAATCTAATTCCCCGAAAACGAAATATGGGATTTGTTTCAATGGGCTACGTAAATTATTTTGAGGGGGCCCAAAAACATTTTGTGTGTGTGGTGGGGGAGCTTGTCTATACCACACAAAAAATAGGCAATAAAAACACAATAAAGTGGTAATGTTACGGCGGTCTCGCCGTCGAAAAAATCTAAAATACTATTTAAATGTTATAAACCTAAAAGTTAAATATAAACCCAAGGGCTAAACCCTATAAACCCAAGAGTTAAATCCTATAAACCCAAGTACTAAATTTTTATTGTGTTTTTAGTTCAGAAATTTTGTGCTGTATAGAATTTTTCCTGATAGGGTGGGTGGCAAATAAGATTTTTTTACAAAAATATATATTTAATTTAATACAACAATAATTATCATAATAATTAACAAAGCTAAGCAATCAAATAATTAAATATTTAGTTT
>JAOYMZ010000382.1:0-10166 GCA_025802335.1 Pinguicula primuliflora | reverse complement strand
TGGTTCACCCTCAAACTTGGGCTACGTCCACGGGACAATCTCCGAACAATTCTTCTACTATAAAATAGTAGGTACAAGAGAGGCTTCTCTAGAACATCTAGAAGCTAACCAACACCGGAGATCTACCCAAAAAATATTTCCCCAATATTTTTGTCACTCCCCCCAATTTAGGAACACCCTAAATTACTCTCTTTTTTCTCACACAACAAAACCTTCTCCTTCTTCTCGTTGGTTTTGTTGTGTGTTGTGATGAAATGAAAAAACTCTGCCTCTATTTATAGGCAGAATATCAAGGTGAGAACACAGCCGCAAACTTTGAGCTGCCAGCAGCCAACTTTGAACAATAGTAGCACATTTCTATCTTTACTTCTTGCTTTGTTGAAAAACTTTTCCATACCTAACATCATGAGTTGGCCTCCATGTGAAGGAGTGACTCAACAGTTACATGTACCCACCGGTCACGGGCCCGGTACGACCAGTAGGAAAGTGCCACGCGGTACTTTCAAATTTTCGAAAATGTTGGAAGTGGGTTTTGAACCCTGGTCCCTCCCTCTTCCCCGCCACAGCTCGCGAAACTCCTATACCATCTCAGCTATGGAGTTATTTGATTATTTATGTACAAATTTAAAGTATAACAACTCATAATAAACCCAAAACATTAATATATATATAACATAAAATTATATAAACTAGAGGGTTAAACTCTATAAACCCGAATTCTATAAATTCAAGAGCTAAATGTTATAAATCCAAGCACTAAATGCAATAAATCCAAGAGATAATTGCTATTTTTCAAAATTAATATTACGGCAGTTTCGCCGCCGTAAAAATCTAAAATCCTAATAACTTAATTTTAGAAACCCTATGTTTCAATTTTATGAATGGTATAAAATGAAGATATATTTATTATATAATTAGTAATAATTATTTTATATTTATTACTAATTATTTTATATTTATTATTAATAATTAAACTAATAAAATTTACCAAAAAACCTTGTACCGGGGCCGGTAACCGGCCCCGGTACAAGAATCATTTCCGATTTTTTAATTATCAGTAAAAGAATTTGATTTCTACGGAAAAAACTAAAATTTTATAAATATAATTTTAAAAAACAATAAACTTACACAATCATTAAATTGTATTATTCGATTTCCAAAATTAAATTTTATGAGCAGTTCTCGAAAGACTTTGATACGAGTATTCCCAAAATATTGATGTTTTTTTGTCGGTGACCCGAAGTCGCCGAACAAATGCTCATACCGGGTTCGGTACTAGCTTTTTCCGGCAAAGCTAACATTAACGATCTCAAAAACAGGTCTAAATTTATTTTCAATTGATTTTTACAAATTATAAAAATTTAAAAATAAAATAATTAAAATTCATAGTACCGGTTTACAGTTCTCCAATCCCCATGGTTGTTCATTGGGAAACCCAACCGTTGGGTAGGGATAACAATCTTGGGTCCGCCACGGGACAAGTTCAGAGTTCGGGCCCTGTAGTGGCCCTGCCAAGCCCCGAAATTTTAATATTTCTTAAATAGATATTAAAAATTATACTAGTTTATCTTTTTTTATTGATGACAGCCGACTTCCTCTACAAAAAATTTTTACAACAAAAACTGTAAAATTAATGCAACAAAAAACAAAGTTTTTATTAAATCCCGACAATACTACTCGTTCTTCCCTTTGCCTTTCAATGACCAGAATCGTCAAATATGCTTTATTAAGTGAGGGAAGGGGCTCGGTAGCCATTATCTGAGTGACTGTTTGCTCATATTATGATCCAAGCCAGAAAAGAAACTTCATCACCCTCTCCTGTTCATCAACTGGTATGGTTTGGCCGCATCTGCACTTCGGTGATGGTCTAACAAAATCAAGCTCATTCCATAGTCCCTTCAGTTTGTTGAAATACGCAGTCACTGTTCGGTTTCGTTGCTTGAGTTCAGCTATGTCTCGTCTAATCTTGTAGACCATTGGTCCGTTATATCCTCCTAGACGCTCCGATAGTTCAATCCAGAGCGTTCTCGCGCAGGATGTGGTGAAAGAAAACCCAACAAGAACTTCATGGTCAATTGAATTATACAACCAAGATGCTACCATAAGTTCCGCACTTTTCCAATTTTGATACTCTTCCGAGCTTTCATCAGTGGATGGTTCGTGCTCCTCATCTATGAGTGCAAGTTTCCTCTTGGCACCGAATGCTATTCTCACAGCCCGTGCCCAAGAGGTAGTTTCTGGTGTTTAAGAGCACGAAAGTAAGTTTCCTACCAGGATCATCAGAGTCTCTAACCATAATTCCTGGTTTCTTTTCAGTATTCACAACAATCTGAGCGTTTTTTACGTTCTCAACTTTTCCTTCCCCTTTATCCATAACAAATGACGAAGAAAAACGAAATCTTGCAACAGAACAGAATAGATACGAGGGTTTGACTTACAGCATCTGGCTCCGATACCATGTTGAAAGTTTACTCTCTTGTGATTCAATGCTGAGAATACTGCCTGATTTGCAACAGATTAGCTCCTTGACAGAGCAGGGATCAAGGAGATGAAAAGTGACTGATACAGAAGTTTCGGGAAGGAAGAAAGTAATTTCTGATTTCGCATTAAACTATTCTTACAAGTCTAATGTCCCTTATATACACAGTCTACATTCGGCCCATTAAACACCAGCCCAAACAAACATATCATGACCGAAAACAAAACAGCAACAGTTGAAAGAGCTAAGAAAAAAAAACTACAGCATATGAAAGAAAACTACGACTCACTCCCCTTGTATTCGTGCAGTTTGTTTGTATCCTTCTCCTCTTGTACAACAATTCCAGTATTTTCAACAATCTTCCAAATCTTTATCTTGTTATAAATCTCTTTATTTGTTACTAGACTGAGAGAGAGCTCATGCTTGAATAGGTAAGCACATTTCTCATTGAAGCCTTTTCTGAAACCATTCTTGCAGCTTCCTCCATCCTTGATTCCAACATGTATGGATTTAATAAATTACTTTTCTTCATCCTTGTTAAAGAACATTCGCTTCTTGTTCGATTGTCTTTGTAGACACTGATGTTTTTTAGAGTATTTCCAGCACCTATTGAACCAGTGTCATTTGCATTGCTTCGAGGTGGGTTTCAAGTGGCGGAGCTATGGGGGAGCTCATGCACCCCAAATTTTAACAAAAATCCTTACTATATTAAAGCTAGATTTGGAGTTGTAGGGCAAAAAATGATAAAGAGTTCGTAAAGAAAATTTGAGGAAGATGAAGAATATATCGTTTTTGTATTGATACGCGTCCCACCATTTTCCACTTGAAATGGTGGGAAAATGCCATGACAGACCACATAATATGGGAGAAACACATTTTGTTGGTAATTTTGTAATATTAGATTCTTGTTAATAATTAACAATAAATATAAAATAATTAATAATAAACATAAAATAATTAAAATATATTTAATTTATCTTATACAGTTTATAAAATTTAATTATATAGTTTAGAGTTTATGACATTTAGCCCTTTGGATTTAAAGGATAGAGTTTTATATTTTTCTTGCGGCTTCGCCTCCGTAATATTAATTTTGAAAAATAAACCATACATAAGATACATAGGTTTTACGTTTTATATTGTTTACTTGGTTTATAGCATTTAGTCATTGAGTTTATAGAATAAAATTTATTAAATATTTTGCACTCGTCACACACTGTTTAATACTAGGGTTAAGTTTGTTGCTCTTAATATTCTTATTTAATAGGATTTTTGTTTTTTTGCGGCGAAGCCGCTAAAACCAAAATCTATGACCGATTACTAAAAGATTTCAATGCGAGATTTTAGAAAATATTTTGGCACTAATAACACACCGTTTAAGGATAGAGTTAAGTTTGTTACTCTTAAAATGTCTATCAAATATAAAAATAATTAAATAATAAATACATCGAAATTATATGATGTCACATGTCAAACTGAAGCACACGACGCACTGATAATCATGGTAATCTTCATTTCGGTAAATGATAAACGATTGGACGAATATTTCAAATTATAGAAGAGGTAGGAGAGAAAAAAAATCTATTAAGATAATAATATAAAACAAAATATATTAAAATCTATTAAAATGAAAGGACTTGCTGCAAAAAGAAGGGATCGTTTGAACCGGTAATGCTATAGAGCACCACCTCTATAGCACACCACCATGATACCACCCTCCATTAATGGGTAATGGGTCTCACAGACACACACACTAACATGTGTGTGTATGTGTCCTTATCCATTAATGGGGGTGTCATGGTGGTGTGCTAAGAGGTGGTGCTCTATAGTGAGATCCTGAACCGGTACCCCAGCGAAAATAAGGCAAATCGCAATTTCACTTGTAAAATCGTGTTTTACCGAAATATATGGCTACTACTAGGGCTGCCCAATTTACCCGCCCGCGGTGGGTACTGGGTTGGGTACGGGTATTAAATTCTGAACCCGATGTTTTTGGGTTCGGGAATCGGGTTTACTCTTTCGGGTCCGGGTATTATCCGAACCCAAAACCTTTGAAGTATTATATTTTTTACGGGGAATCGGTTGGCCCTCGTTACATTGGACAAGTTCCAGTTTTACTAGCCAAGCCACAGGCCTACATGAATTTCAGCGAGGAATCAATTGGCCCACGTTACTTGTTTTATTTTATCTCTTAAATGCCATATAGTGTTTCTTTAGTCTTTCATATAGTCGAATACAGCAAGATCATTCAAAATAAGTAAGCACCTTATCTGCATGGACTGTTGATTTAAGTATGCTTGGGGTGATATTCTTTCGAAGGTATGATCAGTTTCTACTTTTCATGTAACCTAACGTCGAGGATTATTCTAGTTTAATATCCTATTATTAATTTAAACCAGTTGCACTCATTCTGTCACTGTGAAAGGTGCCTCACCTAAGATGAGATTTCTCATCTCATCCACTCAGATGCTGCTTCCTTATGAAACAAAGCTCGCAACTCCATTTACAAAGATTCTAGCAACTAGATGTTTATCTTACAGTTATCACCTATTCGTCTTCTATTTTTGTGAGTATTGCATCCGGAAGAATTTACTTCAGTACATTATTTGGTTTGAGATGTAGTGAACACAATTAATTTTTTTAATTAATTTGATATCGGGTAATGGGTATTACCCGTACCCGGTATCGGGCACCCGTTACCCGACAGGTTCGGGTAACGGGTACCGAGCCCGAGTATGAGTATTTTTTTCAATTACCCGAGACTTCGGGTTCGGGTCCGGGTAGTACACTATCCGGACCCAAAACCCGTTTGTGCACCCCTAACTACTACAAGTGGGATGCCTATCATCACTCTTTTCATTTACATTATATATGTATCATTTATATTTTGTTTCTTTCTTTCATTTTTTTTTTGCTTTTCTATGTCATATGTGTTCATATTATAAATTATTTTTATGTGCATAGTGATCAAATTTTAATTTGATGACTTACAAATATTTATTTTATTATTTATAAACTTATTTAAAAAAATCTTAGAACTATTCAATTGATTTGAAAATTAATTATTTTAATTTATGATTTATATCGCGCTTTGACGACAATAATTATTGTTATGTCTAATAAATTTGAAAAATGTGTTTTAGAATTTCAAGATAATGCTAATGTGACTCATAATATTTCTTTGACTTTCAAAAATCATATGCTATAACCCCAACACTTACAAAAGAATATATAACAATTATCTACATCTAAAATTGTAGAACAACATGAAGTTGCTTGACCCCCAAAATCGTTTTTTATCCTAATGGCATAGAAGAAATTAAGCATATTGTACTACGTTGAAAGAGATTTCTCAAGCATAGATAATAAAAATATTTTGCAACAGTTTCAAAAAATGACGAGTAGAAAACTTAAATAATTATCGATCGACCAATCGCGTAACAAGTATTGTATATAATATACATATAATATTTAAAACTAGATATATTTCTTAATATTATTTGTAAATTTTATGTTAGCTTTTTCTTAAACTTTTAACTGAGCACCCTGAATATTTGAATTCTATATTCTTTTTTTTAATGAGAATTTTTTTTTGAATCAAAGATTTTATTTCAAAAATGGTGCATAGCACCTTCATACCAACTCCTAGCCCTTCCAACGAAAACATTTAGATTCATCCCTAGATTTTATGACACATTTTTTTAGGCTTCTGGGATTTTTTCAAATTGTAGTGATATCAATGCATCATCAAAAAGACAACCAAAATGGGTGTTCAATAGATTTATCATTATGGTCCATGGTCATGTATACAAGTGAGAACATGACATGACATAAATAAATAATATAATATAAAATATATCCTTACTATTACAATATTGGGAAGATTTTTTCGGGCCGGCGGGCCAAAGTTACGATATTGTCGGGCCAAAGTTTCGAAATTTTTTTCCATCGCAGGTAGTTCAATCGTGGGCAGATCGTGGAGAAAGGACCAATCGTGGGAGACGACCGTGGAGAAGATCGTGAACACATGATGGGAAAAGGGTTCTCCTCAACTGCGTTTCGATTTCCGTATTTCCACGATGTCCACCACGGCACGGCTTTGAATCACAATCCTGAACCCACTTCGCAGAGATGCTGGAAGGTAGCCTCTTCTATTCGGTTGTTCCCAATTTGTTTTGCTTGGGTGGGTGTGTTGGTTGTTTTAAAATTCTTTGGGTTGTGTGTTCATTCTAGATTTTTGAGTTTTAATTTTCTTTGTACTTCAGGCCAACCAAAGTTCGATGGAGGCAGCAACATAGTCAGCAGTACCTAGAACTTTGTTTACAAATGCTGGTGCAAGGTACGAAACTTGGATACTACCGTTCGCCCTACTATTCAACTCTTTTGTGTTCAGTTATTATTATTTTTTTTTGGTAAGTAAAAACTTTCATTACTTTGCATAAGTATACAGACTATTTACAAATCAACCCCTCCACCTTTAGATTTTAACTTTTAGCCCTCGGACCATATTACATTTTCTTCAATCCATTCGCTACTTTGTCCCCCAATTGATTAGGGCTTGGAAGCTTTGTTCAAACCCGCAATCCGTCATCCATTATCAATCGTCCCCCCAGATCGGAAGCAGTGTTTCGGTTCCCGCAGCCACTCGCCATAGGAATATACTGGGTCAAGTAAGTGTTTATGCGGGTAGATTAACCACAGTTGCATTTTCACCCTGTCGACTGCGACATTGAGTTCAAAAGATTCCTGCTGAAAGACGATCTTGTTTCTCCCTTTCCATAGCTGCAAAGCAGCAATCTCCCAAATTGTTTTCCAGGCCAACACAGTCCATGGTGGTTTTCAGAGCTGCATATGCTTCCGGCGTGTATCCGCATCTGTAGTCATCACAAGTTGGATGGCGACTCGAGAAATATCCAACCAGGTATACAATAATTGCATATACTGCGTACCAATTCTGCACTCGGAGTAAAGATGTTGTACTGTTTCCTCAGCTTCTGAGCATAATGGACAATATGTATCAGGTAGCAGCATCCCACGCCGTTGGAGATTCTTCCGAGTTGGAAGTCTCTGGTTCAGCAGCCTCCACACAAAGAAGCATATTTTGGAAGGTATCATATTGTTCCAAGCCCGCCTTGCATCATATTGATTTATCTGTTGGCTCCATTGTGGCTGCATTAAGTTGTTATAGGCACTTCTAGTCGAGTATAGCTGCGCATTTTCATTTGTCCATATCCAAACATCAGGCTCCTCCGTTGGGGCAGGGGCCTGAGTGAGCTCTATCAGTAGAATAGCCAGTTGTAGGTATTCTTGCTCCGCACACTGTCCACTCCACACCCACTGCCAGTTCCAACTAGTTGTAGGGCAACCCTTGTAGGCTACACTAGCTTGCTTATCACCTGCTACTGCGTATAACTCAAGGAATCTCTCCTCAAACTTAGTCTCTCCCAGCCACACGTCCCTCCAGAATAGAGTATTGTCGCCCTTTCCCACTTTTCTTCTGAAGTGTGTTAAACCAGCTTTTGGTCAGTATGTGACTTCTTATATCATGCCACCAGATGGAGTATTTCCTGTTAGCTAGATGGTCCGTAGATAGCATATGGTTTGGGGCTCCCAGATCACCATAGAGGCTGTCAATCACTGTTTTCCGTAAGTATGTGTCATCCAGAGTCAGCATTCTGAAGCCCCATTTTCCCAGTAGTGCGAGTTAAAGGCCTCCAAATTTTTAACTCCTAGTCCTCCCCGATCAATAGGGTGACATACGTCCCTCCAACTTACCCAATTGATACGCCGAGGTCCTTCCAACTTGCCTCCCCATAGGAATTTTTGAAGCAGCTTGGTCAGTTTCGTCAGAACCAGGTTAGGCGCTTTATAAATTGAAAAGTAGAAGAGAGGAAGGCTTGTCAGTACTGATTTCAGAAGCACAAGTCTCCCTCCCTGAGATAAGTACTTGGATTCCCAACCAGACAATCTCTTCTCAATTGTTTGTATGACTGGCCTCTATGTTTCCAGTTTCCTAGGGTTAGAACCCACTGATACCCCTAGGTACTTGAAAGGAATGGATTCAGTCTGGCATTGTAGAATCCTAGCATGATTGAAAACCAAGGACTGCCTGACATATATAGTGTAGAGCTTACTTTTGTGATAGTTCACCTTCAAACCAGAGGCAGCTTCAAATAATTGCAACACTCGTTTTATAGTCATAGTATCATGAGTAGAGCCACTTCCAAAAATGATAGTATCATCCGCATATTGCTGATGAGTGATATGTATACCGTGTCTCCCAATCTCATACCCTTTTAATTCCCCACAACTCTGAGCTCTCTTCAGCATCACATTTACATGTGATAATGAACAACCCTGTCTTAATCCCCTTTGCATCTGAAACTCCCCGCAAGGGCTCCCATTTACCATAATAGATAGTTGTGCAAAAGTTACACAACTATGTATCCAACTTAGCCACTTAGAGTGAAATCCCATATGATGCATGATATCAAAAAGGTATCTCCAATCCACGCTGTCAAACGCCTTCTCAAAGTCCACTTTGAATAATATGCATTGCTTCTTCGCCTTCTTAGCCTCATTGAGAACTTCATTTGCCAATAAAACACTATCCATGATATATCTTTTCGGCACAAACCCACTCTGGTTTGGGGAGATCAGACCAGGTAAAACCTTCTTCAGCCGCCCAGCCAATACCTTAGATAGAATTTTATACAAGCTATTAGTTGATTAGTTGAGTTATTAGTATCATGAGTATCATGAGTAGAACCCACTGATACCCCTAGTTGAGTCCACTTTTGTGTTCAGTTATTAGTTGATTGCTATCATTTTTTACTAGAATAATGCTATTCATACATTTTTCCTTGATACTATCACTAAATACACACATGTGGCATCATTATAATAATGTAAGAAAAAGAAAAAAATGAGAAAAAAGGTGACATAGATGGTGCCACATGTGTGTGTTTAGTAATAGTATCAAAATAAAATATATGAGTAGCATCACTCTTTTTTTGAATAATGCTATTTATACATTTTTCCTTGACACTCACTATTTATTGAGCCTGTTAGTTTTTTCATTTAGTTTCTTGGGTCCCAATTGAGTTTTTATCTTTAATTTTTTACTTTTTTACGCTCTTAAATTTTTAAGAATGCTCTCAGACTTTCCTCAAAGTATGTTGCCGATTTCTATCGCTTCTGTTTTCCAATTCGCTCTTTTCAGTTCATTTACGATTTCATGTTTTCAAACGAAGCCAATTCATATTTTCATACTAATGTTATCCATACGAATTGCAGTTCTCCTTCGAATGGATGAAGAAGGTGAATTTTATTTTTCTCTTTGTACATTCCATACTAATTTTTTCATATGAATTGCATTTCTCCTTCGAATGGAGGAAGATGGTGAAGAGCATTTACTCTTTGTTCTTCACCTCGACGAAGAAGAGCATACGTAACTCAACATCATTTTATATTTTTTGTTGATGTTTTGTTTTCGTGATTCAGTAT
The DNA here is from genome assembly GCA_025802335.1 of Pinguicula primuliflora. Lineage (NCBI taxonomy): Eukaryota > Viridiplantae > Streptophyta > Magnoliopsida > Lamiales > Lentibulariaceae > Pinguicula > Pinguicula primuliflora. The sequence goes on along the minus strand of JAOYMZ010000382.1, from coordinate 181 downwards.
AAAAATGAATGCGGTTATAACGTTATATAAAACTGGCAAACAATATTTGCTTGGAGGTTTTTTTTTAGATTGAATCAAGTGTATTCAATTGCTTTGGTGCAGGTATCTTAGAATGAATTATGGGTTCACTGCTGCTGTGGTTATGCACTTCCAAAATTCCAATCTTGGTTGTCAAATGATA
>JAOYMZ010000381.1:0-10166 GCA_025802335.1 Pinguicula primuliflora | reverse complement strand
TTCAGTTGCTCAAGTTTGCCCACCTCAGCAGTTCGTTTAGTCAAATTCCAACTTCTGGTGTCATTCCTCACTCTTTTTATCTTTTCTTTCATTACATAATTCTGGTTTTCTTGAATCCCTTCCTTTTCCCAGCTCTCTTTTACGAAATTATTGTAATGCTCAAGTTTTGGCCCCCAGTTTACCATTTCTTTAATGAGCTTGACAGGAATGTGGTCTGAGTCCTCCTTGTCAAGACCTGTTTGGGTCCAAACTGCATCACCTTCTAACCATTTGCTGTTTGGCAAAATTCTGTCTATACGACTCATAGCTCTCAATGACGATAGATGCCAAGTATATCTCCTTCTTGTTAATGGTAAGTTGCTTAAGTTCATATCCTTAATGAAGTCACCAAACATCCTCATCTCTCTGCTAAAAGTCTGTGTGCTGCATCACTTTCTTTCATTTCTGTGCAGTATAGCATTGAAATCACCTAAAATCACCCACTTTTCCTCTTCCTTTACCTGATATTTATCTTTAATATATTCCCATTGTTCACATTTCCCTTCTAATTTTGCTAACCCGTGGATATTGACAAAGTTACATCTTCCCATTTCTCCATTTATTCTGTCAGCAACTCTTTGGTGAACAATTCTGCATCCCATATGCACAATAGGCCTCCTGATGTTCCTTCTGAACCTGTGTACACCCAGTCCATCTTTTCACCACACCATAAGGTTTTTGCCAATCTCTTATCAACCATATCTTTCTCTTGTTTCTTGTATAGCCACAAATTCAATTTTATTCTTACGTAGAATTTCTCTAATCCTCCTCTTTCTTCCTTATCCTCCAAACCCTCGGGCATTATCGGTCATTAGCTGCATTAAGGAAACTTTTAGATTTTTCTTCCTTCTCTGCCTCTGCTAATTGATTTTGCTCCTGTTTTGCTCTATCAGCGCATTCTAGTTCAATCAGCACATCAACTATTTCCTTCTCCGAGTCATGAAACACAACACCCAATTCTTTCCCTGCTGCAACAATCTTTGGCTTCCTCAGTCAAATACCTCATGTTTGTAGCAATGATATTACTGTAATTCAGCGAACTTTCCTTTTCTGACTTGCCTCCATCTCCTGAATCACATACTAGTCCTTCAGCATTGATTCTTTTTTTCCTTCCACTTTTCTTCCTTATATCCTCCATGACATTGTTCCACCCATGTCTTATTTCAACATTTATCGCATTCTGCTTTGAGATTCTTCCTATTTTTTTGGAGCTTTTTTTCACAATCTCTTTTAATATGCGTTTACTGCATTCCCCCTTTTCTTTTTTACTATATTCCACTATAGCAAGCTCACATGTCTCCGGTATGACTCCATCGTTGACTTCTTCTGTGTTTCCCATCTCTGTTTTCTTGCTCATTATTTCTCCTTCTTCCACATCCCTGTTGTCATCCATTTCATCTACTAGACTCTTTCTGCCGCCTTGTTTCTCTCCGCAAATTCTGCTCCCAATTTCATGGATCATTTCCATACTCATATGATTTTCATCTTCCTCTCCTTCAATTTTGGAGTGTCTATCATTCTCAGTTTTCTCATTTTGCTTATTAGGCTTCTCAGCTCTTGTTCCTTTCCAAAATTTACCTTGCTTTATTATTTTTGGATATGAATCCATTTTTTCTCCATGTCCATCACTTTCTTCTCCACTCGGTTCAGACTCACTTTCAGTACTTTCATCAGTTATGTCTATACTTGCTTTCTTCTTTTTTGATTCTACTTCAATCTCATTTTCTTTTATCTCCACAGAAGGTAACCTTCTACTTCTGTTTCGCTTTGCTGCTTTTCTGTTGCTTCGGTGTTTCTTTTTGATTATCTGCCAGTTTTCCTCAATTTTTTCCACCTCCTCCAGATTCCAATTTGGTTTGTCCTGCTGTTCTCTCACACCCAAGTTCATTCCATTTTCAGAGTCATCCTCTGTGGTACTCATCAGTTCATCCTCAGTTTGAGATGTCCTAACAATCGTGTCCTCCTTCACATTCTCATATACTTCTATGACAGTTACCTCATATTCAATTCCATCAATATGCACCAACATTTTCCCTGTTACTGGTTTATGAATCCCAGTGCGGATTATCATCTGTGCAGCTTCCAAATACGTCTTGTTTTGTGTGACAGGATCAATAGAAACCACCGTCCCTAGTTTTTTACCAACTGTTTCAAGTACATTTTGTGTCCAGCACGGATAGGGAATCCCATATATCTTTATGTTCCTGAATCTATACTTGTTCATTGGTCTGACGGTCCATTCTGTAATGTCATACACCCATGTTTCCAACCATTCCTTATCCACCTTCAGAAGTTCAGTGAGTTGAGTCCCTTCCTGGTCATCCCAAATAATTATTCTGCCGTCCCCTACTGTGCTTACTTTTAGGGTTCCATAACCCCCTTTCTTGTAATTAATGGGTTCCAGAAGCAACCAAAGCAGTAATTGATTGGTACGACATTCTGAAGGTGGTTGACGCTCCTGATTCTTTGAAGGTTCCCTTGCAGGTTGTGTTCTTTCATAGCGAGCCACATTTGCACGCAATTTATAATTCCTAATCCAGATGCTGTTAAGGATAGCTAGCATTTCCTCGACAGACACATTCATTTCGAATTTCACAAACCCAAAAGGTAAACCTACAGCAGATCTTTTTCTACCAACATTGAAATGGATTACCTCTCCTTGTGCTTTCAATAACTCTTGCAGTTTCCCGAGGTGGAAATCTGCTGGGAAATTCGTTATGAAGAACGTCACACCATTCTGTGCTTCATCATCAACACCCATCTTTCCTTCTTTTCGTGCTTGGAGGCGACTGTGGGTTCTAACACTGTCCTGTTCAATATCCGCTCTGTTACTATCCCGGTATATCAGCTGGGTGATCTGGTTAGTGTTCTTACTTGGCTCTATGATAGTTGCTACGGCTTTCCCTTTAATAAGCTCACTCCTAATCCTATATGACCGCCAGGGAAGCACAGTCGGGTTGGGGGCTGTTCTACCGAGCATGTGTGCGGAGGGGGCTGTGTGTGCAACCGTGCTGTCTCTGTCGGAGGTTGGGTCTCCCGGCGGCGCCTACTGCGCTGCGAGAGATAGGATGTACTGGAGAAGACAGCACTAAACCGCCATTATGGCAGCAGCTTTTGTCATGCCGTAGAAGACAAAGAATCCTCTTTTCTGATGATCCTAGGGGAGTGTGCCTGGGAGGAAAATTCAAAATTTCTATTATGTTAATGAATTACAGTTTATATTTTATTTTAGTTTTTAGTTGGAGTTACCGAATCCGTTGTGGTAACTCTAGCCAAACCAAACATACTCAGTAAATCCCGTCATTAGGTAGAGTCTGAGGAGGGTATGATGTACGCAATCATACTCCGGTAACTCTAGCATTTCTCTTAATTAATTTACGTTTATAAATTGTTGTTTAGTCGAACCGGTATGATCTAATTTTTTTGTTATTATTATTATTATTATTATTATTATTATTATTATTATCATTTATGCATACACCTATGAAATTTTATGATTTAATAGACCAACTATATAATATATATATTTTTACTTTTATCATATCTTTATATATGAGACATCCTAATGACTGACTTTTATGCTTAACCAAAAAAAGACTTTTAAAAAAATAGGTTCAGTTGAAATTTTCGTGCAAAGTCTAATCGTGAAGTATCACCAAAAAAATATAAAACTCTATTATCATATTTTTAAACTGCAAAATCATTAAGCCCAAGTTTAATGATTTATCTTAAATAAAAAATTGAAATAATGGTTCTTGAATTTCTCCATTCAAAAATTCCTATCATAAATTTTATTTAGGAAATAAAAAAAATGTGAAAAGTGTCGTTATTACTGGTTGTATTAATTGGTGCCAATAATTTCTAAAAATTGATTTGATCTTAACAGATGTTTAAAGGGTTTTGTATAGTTAAAGTATCTATCTAATTCACCCCTTTAGCTAATTAGATTTGATAGATGTTTATAGATTTGACATTTTCTTCTAACATACATAAAAGTAAAGGCATGACAGATACATTTATAAATTGCATAACAGACAAATGGTCAAAAACATGATCGATTCACTTTGGTCAAAATCAAGAAAACCTATCCATAAAGTGATGTGTTTTGCTCTCCTCTTCATCAAGCTGAAACAACTCACGAATGTGATCATTGAATCGGACGGCAGGAATACGATTGATGTCATTTTAGGAGTATCAGTGAACTTACTGAATCGGGGGCTCATCAAAAGGATTCAGAGTTTACTCAGGGTAACACCAACTTCAATCAGGCACTGCCCGCGTAATCTAATGCCTGAGGCGGATGAACTCGCAAAGAAGGGACTAGCAAACACAATCATAGGGATTCATTACTTTGAGGACAATGTTCTCCCATCAGCACTAGGGAGATCTGGCGACCATGATGTGGGGAATGGACCTCAATCGGAGCAAGAGCTCACTGCAGAACACTCTAACTGCTTCCCTATACCTGATTTTCCTCCTGACATTGACTACGGACAACAGGTGGACGACACGGTCACTGGTGTTTCCAGGCTCCACCATTTCAGGCCTTTGTGGAGTTGGCATAGATCATTGGCAGACATGGTTTTTCATTACGTGTTTTTCGTGTTCTTCAGCCTTTAAGGCTTCCTATATATAAAAAAATGATGTGTTTGTTTTCCTCATTTGTCTCCTAAGAAAACAATTTGATAGTAAAATCAGTCAGAAAATCAAATGAGTTGGGAACTATACAGTACTCTATAATCATTACCAGTGAGGCAGAATTCCAACCAAAATATGAAGTTTTCATCATTGATGTATTTAATTTTTCATCGATAGTGATAATTTCGACAGCAGTAAGGAAATACAGCCAAAATTTAATTCATGTCAAATTTTTGTATAAAAAATAATGTACAAATATCATTATACTTATAAGTATATAATTAATCAAATCTCAAAAGCATATATCTAATCATGTTAATCCGGAAGAGATTATAAGTTGCACTTAAAATAAAGGATATGGACTCGGACATAGGGATATAAGCTTACATTTTTCTCTCCAAAGATATATATATGTTGGGGAGATTACATAGCCGTCCTCAAATACACAAATTGTGTCACTTACATTTAATTTCGGTCATACCACCACCGTTATCAAAATTGGTTAAGCAGGCCGAAAGTCTATACACATGAGACCTAAAGTCCCACATTTTGGCAGAATTCTGGTGACGGATTTTCTAAAATTTTATTAAGAACTACTTAACACAAGGAAAAAAGTGTAATGAAATTACCAGTGATAAAGTTGTCGGAATCCCTCTCAAGCATGCGACTTTTGGTTTCCTCTGTATAGGTTTTCCATCGTGATCAATTTCGATAACAGGCGGTGGTAGTGACCGAAATTAAATATGAGCGACACAACTTGTGTATTTTTGGATGCCGAAGGCTCCACCATATATCTTATGCATAAGACATGTTATATGCTTATATAAAATGAACACATAAATAAACATACATTTCTAATTTCCGCTATTGTCATCGCCCGCTTTTGGAATTGACCACACAGTTAAAAAATTTATCCATAAGAAATCAAAGTCTCATACTCTGGCATAGTTCTGGCAGTTTCATCGCTAGTTATTTCGTTGCAAATTTTTATATTAATTTAAGTAGTTATTTATCAGGGTTTGGCAATTTGAGTGACGAAGTTGCCATAAATGCAAAAAACAATTATATGACTTTGAATCTCATGTGCATAAACATTATAATAATATGACCAATTTTGATAGTAGGCCATGGCATTAACTAAAACTAGTGACATGTATTCATTTATATGCTCATTATATGCCAATGGAAACTACTAAAAAATTTCAAGTTGACGATGACAATTAGAATTATTGATCTAAGGCTCATTAACCTAGACATAAGATAATGAAGCATAAAATTTTATGTAAACGTATTGGAATAAACGTATTATTCATGAAATATGTATTGTGTTTTGTGTTGCTTTTGTTTCAAAAAACGTAACCAAGGATGAAAAAAAGCATGCAGTAGAAAAGTAAAGTCCAAACCAAGCAATCATGGGTGGTTAGTACCTTTTAGCTTTTAGCCTTTTTAAGAAATGCTTTTAAACAATTAGCCAGCTAATCCTCGACAAACAAATGATTTAAGAAGTGTGGTTTAATCTAATTGAAATATTAATCGATTGTAATAAAGTTATAAATTATATATTCATCAATTCGAAAATGTGAAGTTTGGATGCTTTCCCCGTACAGTTTTCCAGTGCAAGACATCTCCTTCTTGTAAATCGATTAGCCTCAACAATAAGCAAACCCTTCCTATCTATTCACTACAATAGAACTAGTTAGTAATTATGTTGTGGGAAATATCTAAAAATAGTGTTGTAAATCACACATTTCGAAATTCAAAATTATATGAACTTAAGATTATAAAACCGAAAATATAAGCATGGTGTCGAAATTCTATCCGCACAAGGTTCCGTAACCATAGGATTCGAAACCATACATTTAAATTTTGTAACCGAAAAAAAATGCAAAACGGGTGCAAAATTATGCGTGCGCTTGCGCTATATCATTTCTCAAATGTCTTTGCATCTGATGGAGAGAAACATGAAGCTGCACAACAAGGAATCAGAAGAAGAGGCAACGGGATCAAAGTTCAGAAACTATTATGCAAAGAAGAGTTCAAAATCAGTGGGCATACAACATAGGTGGTGATGGCCATCAAATTTTAATAGTCAAAATTAAAATTAGTTATCAGTAGGACAGTGTGGCTGATTCTCGGGATCCCACATAGATTGAGCCGGACATTGAAGAGGGAGAGATATGTCAAACCTCAGTGTTCGTTGCAAGAGAGAAGGCGCGAACATGCCAATTTTGCGCAAGAAAGGAATCTTTGGCCAAGAAGAAGACCGATCGAAGCAATACTAAGCAAAAATTGGGTCGTCCCAGTTACGGAGCCATCAATAAGCTCATACCCTTTCGGCCAATGGGTCAAGACGATAGCCATATAGCAGAACTCCTGCGTAAGAAGAAGACACATGAATTTCAAAATCTTCGATTGTGCAAAATGTGGCAGAATAGACGTAAGAAATTACAAATGAATGAGAATGCAAGTATGGGTACTCTGAATCAACGTGTGCATGACGATTTGTTGGAGGAGGCTCGACAAACAATACTCCTCGTGACTGCAATTGGGAATGAATTAACAGATCAGCACATGGAGTCTATTAATCAAATGAAGCTTAGAAATAGAGAAAGTGTGCGACACAATCAAACATAGGTGCCTAGTTACTAGTATAGTTGCATTATGTGGGAGATAACCCGAAATAATGTTTTTTGTACGATACACAATTTTCAGCAATAAAACATTCACCTTCTTAATTAAATTAACGCACACACGCACACCTGCATTCACGAGGCCTGAACCTACAAATTACGGTCGGGCCTAATTTTTTCATAGGTCCAAGCCCAATTATGGCAGGGTCCAATTTTAAGATGGTATCAGAGCCATGTTTAAGGCCCGAATGCTTCCGTTGCATATAATCTGAGAGTTCAAGTCTGACAGCATTTACCTAGTCGGATTTGAGGGGTGTTAAAAACCCAATTGTGTCCCACACCGGTTCTTCAACATAAAAATCTCAAATATAAATAAAAAGGTGGGTTATAACCAATTACCATGAGCTCATGATTTTAATTAGGGCAACTCACCTTTCTAATTAAATTAACTATGCGCGCACCTATGATCACGAGGCCTGAACCTACAAATTACAATCGGTTCGAATTTCTTAAGAGGTTTGAGCCCGAATTATAGTCCAAGTCCAATTTCAAGAATTCTGTCATGATTTTAGATTTTTTTCAATATTAATCACCGATTATGAGGTCATTCTTTTTTATATATATTTGTACATATTGGGCATACTTGCCTTTTTGCTTGCAAAAATTACATATCCATCGAAATTGGAATCGGGTAGATCATCCAACTTCCTATCAAATATACAAAATTATTATCGTTTTCCTTGACCTTAAATAGGTTGGGCATCCAGCATAGCTAAAACCCACAAATCGACACAATTGAAGATCACTTATCGCCATTCGCGGAGAATGCAATGCACACATGGAACAGAAACACTCTGAAGGCAACCTGGCAGCAGATAACATGACAAATTTCGAAGAGACTGAAATGACAAAATCTTCAAACTGCAAATCACAGTGGGAGTAGGAGACTAGAGGAGATTAACAACATGGTGTCTGGAAAGCTAATGCAGAATAAGGACGAATAGAGGAAGTCAACCCCAAGGGCAAAGAATCGACATCTGCCATGCTTACGGAAAGAGAGGGATCGACAACATCGATGTTAGGAGAAATCTGTAAAATGACAAACTTATTATGAATATTTGTGTGAATATACATTGTAAATGTATATGATTTTCAAACTTCATATGAATCTAGTCATGTACTATTTCAATGTATTTGAGTTTTCCATGTAATTATACATGAGTCAAGAAGATTCATGTATAGAGGTTTAATGTTGTTCATTCCCTTGTGCTTGTACTTGTACCTATAAATAGAGGCTCAATGTTGATGTAAGATGAACTTGTGAAAAAAAATAAAATCTCTCCCTTTGTGTTCTTGCTATTCTTCATATATTCATACACTTGCTCCATATATTTTACAATACGTTATCAACACAAAAGTTCTACCGTTGAAGGGCTACAAGGTTTGGAGGAACGTTCTACCATTAAATGACTACAAGGTTTTGAGGAGGCTCTACCATTGAAGAACTTGAGAAGAATTCTTGAAGAACATCTTGTGGCGCAACTAATTAGTAAGTTTGTAGTATTAATGTTTAGAGCTCAATCATTATCATAGTTCTATATGTGTACGACATTCTAACGTTTATATGTGTTTTTAGTTTGATCATAACAAACCTATCAAAGCTTGAATTTATGGCTCTTGACTTTAGTGGGAAGAATTATTTATCATGGACTCTTGATGCTGAGATCCATCTTGATGTTATGGGCCTTGGAGATACTATAAAAGTTGCTAATACAACATCAAAGCAAGATAAACCAAAGGCCACATGATATTCATTCGTCATCATCTTGATGAAGGGATAAAGGTTGAATACCTTACTGTGAAAGATCCTGTTGATCTTTGGCAGAGTTTAAAAGAGAGGTATAATCATTAAAAAATGGTGATACTCCCTAAAGCTAGTTATGATTGGATGCATTTACGCTTACAAGATTTTAAATCTGTAAGCGAGTACAATTCGGCACTGTTCAGAATAAGTTCTCAGTTACAGATATGTGGTGAGAAACTTACTGATGAAAACTTGCTAGAAAAAACTTTCTCAACTTTTCATGCGACTAATGTACTCCTGCAGCTGCAATATCGTGAGAAATGTTTTAAAAAAATACTCTGAACTGATTTCGTGTTTTTTGGTGGTTGAGCAAAATAATGAGTTTTTGATGAAAAATCATTAATCACGTCCAACTGGCTCTAGCCCATTCCTAGAAGTGAATGCGACTAGTTTTCATAACCAAGGCCCCAGTCGTGGTCGAGGTTAAGGTCAAGGTCGTGGACGCGGACGTGAAAGAGGTCGTGGTCGTGGACGTGGGGGTGGTCGTAGTAATTCTCACCTCAACGACTACAACTTCAAAAATAACAACACTCACCAAAAGAGAGGAAAAAATGAGAATCCACAACCTCTTGAAAATGAAGGACAAGGCAACAAGAATGTTGAAAACATATGTTATCGGTGTGGCATGAAAGGGCGTTGGTCACGTACGTGTCGCACATCAAAACACCTTGTCGATCTTTATCAAGCTTAAATCAAGGACAAATAAAAGAATGTAGAGATGAATTGTGTCCAAGATGATTTTGCTCATGGTCAGTTCGATATGACACATCTGGATGTTACCGACTTTCCGACCAATTAAGAAGGAAGTGATGTTATGAATGGAAATATGAGTCTCAAAGATTGAAGTTCTGTTTTAGCCCAATGACATCTTGAGAAAATTTCTTTTCTTTGTTATGCTTTTTTATTAGAAATAAAACAATTTCATATTATAAATAATCATTTTGTTATAATTTACTTACTTTTATTTTTATTCATAGAAGAAAATATGGATACAT
>JAOYMZ010000380.1:0-10166 GCA_025802335.1 Pinguicula primuliflora | reverse complement strand
CGTTCTGGACTTTCGTCGAGCACCTACTGTGGCCCAGGATAGGTCTGTCGCGGGGGGGCTTGGGACTTGTGTATCCGGTTCTGTGGCCTCTAATTGGGTTAGGATAGTGTCGTTCTGGAGTTTACCTCCCTCAGTTACCGGTTGTTTGCCCAGTTCGGTTTCGGCAGAAGTGCTGGCAAGGGAGGCATCTGCGTTCGGGGGCATCGTTCCGGAGGTCGTCTGACTCTGTAATGGCCAATCTATGGTGGGCGGAGACGTCTCAGGGGTGTTATGGGACTGAATTTGGAGTCGCTCGCCGGTTAGGTTACCGACGATGGCCATTCAGCCGTCGCAAGATTGGGGTTGGGTGGAGTCGCCCGTCGCCAGAGCAATTTTTCTTTTTCCAAATTTTCCAAATTTTTCCCGGTTACTTTTTTATTGGATACAACATGTCTCTTCTTTCTTTTTCTTTTTTCTTTTTCTTTTTTCTTTATCTTTTTTAATTTTGATTATTTTAATATTATATTTTTAACTCTCCTCATTTTTTAATAATTTTATTTATCCGGCGAATTGCTCATCATTTGTCAGAATGAACATCACCATAATAATTAGCACGTCGCGTACTTCGATTTAAGATGTGGCTTGATATTATTTCGATGAAATTATTTTTTTATTATTTTTTATTACTTTTTATTTTTAATATTAATTTATAGTTTGTGTGATATTATGCTCAAGGTTTGACTCCGAAGTCGCCGTAATTTTAATCACTATTTTTTATTAGGGTGTAGGGTTATTAGAGTTTAAACTTTAGAGTTTACAGGATTTAGGGTTTTAATGTTTTGGCAGTGAAGTTGTCGTATTATTAATCGTCGTCTTTAAATAAAGTTTAGCATTTATGATTTATAGAGTTTGGGTTCATCATCTAGGGTTTTAGTTTTTTTGCGGCGAAGTCGCAGTCTCTACGGAAACAATCTCCTCATCTTGTGAAGTGGGGGGTATGATTGCGTACATCTTACCCTCCCCAGACCCTACCTACAGGCGGGATTTACTGAGTATGGTTGGTTTGGTTTGACGGCGAAGCCGCAGTAATATTAATTGTCATTGTTAAATAAAGTTTATCATTTAGAATTTTTAGAGTTTGGGTTCATCATATAGGATTTCAGTTTTTTAGCGACGAAGCCGCCGTAATATTGCTTTTCATTTTTAAATAAAGTTTAACATTTAGTATTTATAGAGTTCGGGTTCATCATTTAGGATTTTAGTTTTCGGCGGTAAAGCCGCCGTAATATTAATTATCGTTTTAAAATAAAGTTTAACATTTTAGGTTTAGAATTTGGGTTCATGATGTAGAGTTTTAGTTTTTCGGAGGCAAAGCTGCCGTAATATTAATTACTTTTTTATTTGGATTTAGAATTATTTAAATTTAGGATTTAGGGTTTAAAGGGTTAGGGTTTTAGTTTGTTAGCGGCGAAGCTGCCGTAATGTTAATAACCATTTTTATTAGAGTTTAACATTATTTAAATTTAAAGTTTAGGGTTTATAGGGTTTGCGCTTTTATATTTTTTGTGATTTTGCCGTTATATTAATTAATATTTTTATTAAGTTTAAAATTATTTAAATTTATTATTTATTTGATTTTTAAAATTAATAAATTAATTAAATATATTTTATATAATTTAATTCTTAATTAAACTACATGTCACAAATAATATCAAACTGTGATATGTGCATCTTGTCAAACTCTTAACCAAGGTAGCGGCTCCACTTCACTTCACGCAGGAGGGACGGTGAAGGTCAAATAACCATCCCACACACAGAGGGGCAGACGAGAGGTTAGTTCTCGGAGATATTATCATCCATCTACCCCTCGATCTATGGCTATGAAGGAACAACATGGACTGCACGGACTCACGAAGCTTTTCTAATACTTACAGCAATGTTCATTTTTTTTTGTTTTTTTATATATCAGAGAGGCAAATGCCTTACATTTTAACACTTACATCATTAAAACTACTACAGAACAAGACATGCACTCTTTATTTTCATGGTGGGTCGTAATAGTAACCCGATATGAGTCTAGACAGCGCTTGATCTCGGTTTGTTCGTCTCAAATCACCTGAACTCTCCTGACTGGAACAACCGGGGTAAAGTTGTAAATCCCAGCCTGAGAAGCCAAGACTATGATTTGCTAAAGCATCAGCAACCACATTTTCATTTTTTGACATATACCGAAAGTCTAGGTATTGAAACTGGCCTGTGAGCTGCCTGATTCGTCGAATCAACTGTGGACATTGCTGCACTTCATGATCTGGTTTTAGAAGTTCAAGCGCATCCATAGAGTCTGTGAGGCATATTGCACAAAAGATGTTCTGGTTAAGCAATAAATCCAATCCAAGAAGGATTCCCCACAATTCTGCTCTTAGTGCATCACAAGCACCCAGCCTCTTTGCAAACTCGCATATAACTTGGCCTTGGGGATTTATGAGGATACCTCCTGCACCAGCATATTGATTTAATGGGCAGGATGCCCCATCAGTTTGCAATGTGAAAACATTCAAACTGGTATGCATTTGCTCCCCTTCACTAAACAGAGGTCTGGCCCTCGTTTTTGTAGTCCGAAATGCACGATCAATTTCAAACACCTGTACTTTGATGTGTGTCACCAAGCTTGCTGTATGAGTAGTTGCTTCCCTGAAGACTTCTGCATTTCGATTGGTCCATAACGTCCGGTAGGTGACAATAAACCAGCTCCTCCATTCCACACCTCCCTGCGAAACAGCCTGTGTTAGATTATATGTAATCCACCGTACTAAACTTACCTCTTCCCAGAATTCCACTGAGATTGGAAGACCAAGACCACATCAAACTAATCGACTTCGGAAACAATCTCTCACAATGTGAAGAGCAGTCTCTGACCAAACACAAATATGACATTGTGGATTGTCTGCTATATGTCGGCGATGTCTTTCTGCATTAGTCCACAGCAAGCCTCTTAAGGGTTTCCAAATGAATAACTTGACACGTTCAGGAACATTGGAATGCCATATAATGTTCCAAATTCGATCCACAGGCTCCCAATTTGGAGACAGCAGTAATTTATACGTGAATGCTGCTGTATAAGTTCCCTTTGAATCGGGTCTCCATATTCTGCAATCCAGGCCAGCATCAGGTTGTGGAGGTAGGATAGACCGAATTTCATCAATGATGAACTGAGAAAAGAGATTTGCTAGACGCATCCAGTCCCATTGCCCTGTACCAGATACAAAAGCAGAAGTAAGTTCATTCAGATTCGTAATGAAGGAAAGATCACATACCTGATCTTTGAGTATTCGGCCAGAAGGAAGCCAGAAATCTATCCAAAATCTACAGAGACGACTATCTCCTATTGGCCAAGAAAGACCCTGCAAAAAAATATGCCAGACTTTCTATAATTGATTGCATATAGGCGATCCTTGCACCTTCGGGAAACCTTGTACAAGTTCATAGGGATTGAGCTTATACTTTGCAAGAAACAGCCTAGTCCACACTTTGTTGCTGGGAGTGATTAAATCCCAGGCAAGTTTAAGCAGTAGAGCAATATTTATTTCCTTCATTCTCCTGATTCCTAAACCCCCTCGGTCCTCAGGCTGACATACAACATCCCATTTGGCTGGACAGGCTATTCTTTGTCCTAAATTTCCTCCCCAAAGAAAAGTACACCGTATCTTTTCTAACTCTTCGCAAGTGCTATTCAACAAAAGAGTACTCTGCATGATATACATAGTGAGACTGCCAAGAATTGTCTAACAGAGAGTGGTTCTTCCTGCTAAAGATATCTTCTTTGCATTCCAGTAGTTAACTCGCTTTCGTACTCTATCAATGATACTTGAAAAATGACTCTTACGTGCTCTCCCCAGCCAAATGTGAGCACTCGGATATTTACCAAAGTCCTCTACCATAGAAACATCCAACACAGACTGAATAGCTTGTGCCAGTTCTGGTGGTACTGAAGAGGATAACAATAATCTAGATTTGATCTTATTAATCATCAGGCCAGAATGAAGAGAAAAGATATCCAAAGTTTCTTTCATCACTAAGGCTTGATCCACCGATGCTTCACCAAAGAGAACCAGGTCATCAACAAACATGATATGAGATAAGAAAAATTATTTGCTGCCAAAAAACATGGGTTTCCATTGATTTTGCTCCAGCCCTTGATTTATCAAATGTGTAAGCCGCTCCATACTCAGCACAAAGACATAAGGAGACACTGGATCCCCCTGACAAACTCCACACTGAGGTGAAAACGGTTCTCCAGAAATGTCGTCCCATAATACTTGTAATGTGCTTGAGGTGATTGAAGACATAATCAGATCAGTTAAAGCCAGAGGCAGTCCTACAACTATAAGCGTATCCTTGATGAAATTCCAACGAAAGCGATCAAAAACCTTGGATAAATCTACTTTGAGAATCGTCCATTTTTTACGGCCTTTGCCTCTCTTGAGCTCATGAATTACTTCCTGCACAGACACTATTTTATAAATAATGTTTCTTCCACGGATAAAGCTAGTTTGTGTCGGAAGAGCAAGCTCTGGCATGACAATCCGTAGCCTGTTTGCTATGACCTTTGTAATGATCTTGGAACATACATTTATCAAGGTGATTGGCCAAAAGTGATCAAAAGCTGTAGGGGGGTTCGACACTAAAACAATAACTCCTTTATTAATATCTGAAGGCATCTTACCAGAAACAAAAGCCTCCTTTACTAATTGTGTGACAGCAGGAGCAACGACGTCCCAATTTTGTTGATAAAAACTCGGTATTAAACCATCTGAACCTGCAGCCTTATGAGCTTCCATATCAAACACTGCCTTTTGAACTTCCATATCCGAGACTTGTTGGTATAAAATAGATACTGCTGTATCAGATAGGCTGGGAAAACTATCTCTCACTGGAAATCTGGATTCCAAACTCTTTCCTTTATCCTGATATAGCTTACGAAAAAAAGAAGTTGCTTCCTGCGGAATCAGATTTTCATCTGTGGTCCAAACTCCCTCCTCTAGTTGCCATCGGACAATTCTACATCTCTGTCTTTTAGGCTTGTGTAATCGGTGGAACATCTGAGAATTTCTATCCCCATGAACTGTCCAAAAGGCCTTCCTTTTTTGAAGCTTGAGCTCGTACTCTTGAGATAGAAGTTGTTCTAGTTGCACACGAAGCTTGTATTCTAGTTTTTGAATTCCCGGATCATTTTTATCTGCTTGAAGCTTCTAGATGCCCTCTAATCTTCTCATAATACGTCTTTTCTGTTTATTGAGATCCCCAAAAATCCCCCTCCACTCGTCCCATTTTCCTGTCATACATTGAATAGCTGATGCAAGTGAGGTATTTTTTGGCCAGGCCTGCTCAAACCACTCTTTCCAATGAATATGTAGTTCCGAATAGCTCAAATAAGAATTATGTGTTCTACGATGTACTCTCGGTACTCCTTGGTGTAAGTTGACAACCATGGCACAATGGTCAGATGATACTCGAGTAGTATGTTGCACCACAATTGAATCAAACGAATGTTGAGCCAGTTCATTACACAGAACTCTATCAAGTCTTTCCATAACCATACCTCTGTGCCAGGTGAATTGATAACTAGTATACCCAGCATCAATCAATTCAGCTCCTGCAATGAAATTACGGAATTCTGAACACCCTCGCATTGGCCGTCCTCCTACCTTCTCTTTGGATTCCACTATTGCATTAAAATTGACCATAATAAACAATGGTTGTTCCAGGTTCTCATTTAAAGTCAAAAGCTGATTCCACAAACCACGCCTATGCTGAGATTGCGGGCTGCCATACACTATTGTACACTGAAAGGGCTGAAGCTCTGAAGTTAATATAAGAGTATGAATGAACTGCCATTCATTTCTGAGAACACGAACTTGAATGTTATCCTTTCATAGCAACCAAATGCCGCCAGAAAACCCGACAGCTTCAGTCCTGTGTGAAAAAGGAAATCCAGAATTCCTGATTATCCGATCAGCCTCTTCTTCATTGATTTTAGGTTCGAGTATCGCAGTTAAATCTACATGGTGTAAGGAAGTGAAGTATGGTAATGTGGCAATAGTCTTGGTATTCGCTATCCCTTGACAATTCTAACAAAGCAGATTTATCGACATAAGAAAAAATTTCTAATTGTAGTCTGACAGAAGAGTCATCATTCCATGTTCTCCTCCCTCACGAGATCCCCTGAAAGTTCCAACAGCTCATCTGTGGTTAGATTCATCTGTGATGCCTCACCAGAGTTGGGACAATATTTGAGATGACCTTTTCCCACATAAAAACCTGGTCCGGGATCATGTTCTATTGGTTGGTTATCTGTTGATCTCTCTCTTGGGTGAGAAATGTGGATCACAACATGTGAGTCCAAGTCCCCCATCCCTGTCTCTCCGACTGTTTTCTGGCCTTTATCCCCCTATGGGCTTTTTCTCCGCATTATTCACCTGTGTTGTCAAATGTACGAAGTCAGGTTTCTGTTGCAAGAGAACTGATTGACAGGTCCCCTCATTACATACTGAATTAACCACTTGATAATCTACCTTTTTGTTCCTTGAAACGTCTGGATTGTTATCTCGGTGCTGCCTTTTATTTGCCTGACCACGACTAGATTGACACTTTGACTGTCTTGTAGTTTTGTTCTTATAGTGTGAGCTTGTACCTGCATCCAAAGGGGGAAAAGCCGTGGCATAATCAGAGGAATTATAATGGAAAGTATTACCTGGTTTTATACTATTTTGATGCGATACTCTAGAGATTTGTTCCTCGCCTTGATTGTGCAATACTCCAAACCTTGTTTGTAGAGCTGTTTTGATTTGTTGGGGACGTTGTTCTGTAGAGCTCCCCACCGTGTTCAGGAAAACTTTTTGTGGACCTCTCCCAGTGCCAATCTGTGACCGTTTCATCCTCTTTTCCACCAAGAGCCAAGGTCCTAGCTATATCGGTTTTGACTGTCGCTAATGATTCTCACTTGTCTGATCTTGTATTGCTTGTAGCTCTTTACCAGAATAACCATTGGAAAGTAAGCCTTGCCTCAAGTGACACTGGTGTTGCTAGAATGCATCTGAGCTGAAGACCGTCCCTTGTTATATTGCGCATCCTGGGTTTGAACTGGCATGGTAGCCATACTGGACGTGTAAGAATAGTGTTCCATGGGATGCCCATATCAGCCACAGCTATAGCATACATTATAAAGATCTTCGTACTGTATTGCATATGCTACTCCATCAACGAGAATATTCAGAATCAAAGGCTTATTAAGATCAATATTTACAGCCACTCGAGCAAATTGATCGCGCTCAGCCTGCATTGTATGTTCATCCGCTTTCAAGAAGACCCCAATTGTTTTGACAATTTCCTTAAGAAGTTCCTCTTGAAAGAAATTAGGTGGTAAACCAGGCAATCTGAGCCAGATCGCAACCGTGGATAGCTTCGGATCTTTTGTATTGAAATTTCGCTCCCATGGATGAATGTTCAGATAATGCCCTATGAGCTGAAATGGCCCGCTGGCTAATATATTGGAGTAATCTATTTTTCCGTCCAATTTCAGTAAGGTAAAACCATCTGCCAAGTCCATAGTGTGAATATTTCCATGCGGCTTCCAGAGATCCATGAGTTTTTGATAAAGAGTACGATAATTAAAGCTTCGACCTAAGGGTTTCAGAATCAGACTATAACAAAGATTGTCCACAATTTTCTGATGAACTCCTGCCCAGAAATTGATAGACGAAACACCATCTACCACCGAGTGAAAAACATCATTTTCAGATAGGGTAATCGGACAAGCGTGCAAACCTTTGAACAGTGCCTGAGGATGCGTTGTCTGTAGTCCCTGCAGAAATTTATCTTTAAAACTCAGATTCAGATTCTCCGGCTGGTTGGCCTGCGGATGGATTGTCCCCGATTGGTTCCTTTGCTCAAGACTCTGAACATCGGACTGTTGGGATATCTGCTTATCTGTTACCTTTGTTGTAGCAGTGTTGAGAGCCACCTCATGGTGAAGCCCTCCCTCTGGCAGATCGATCTCCATTTACAACAAGAAAGGTTAGGGTTTTTCGTTGCGTCGAGAGTTTTTCAGAAGTTTTTCCAGACTATCATTTTGTTTTGTTTAAAATTATATTATAAGTATAAATAGCAAACTACCCTTATTCAATTAAAATAATTCAAAATTTAACAAATTTGACCGAAATCCTTCTTCAAAAAGAACTTTTTTTTATTTTTTGTTTCTTCTTAAAAGAGGATTAATAGCGGACCTCACTTATACCTCATGACCCGAAACTTCGACCTATTGATCAGAGTTAGCGTATTAGCAACTAAGTTACACTTCTTCTTCAAAATTCTTTCATTCTTCTTCAAAATTCTTTCATTCTTCTTCAAAATTCTTCCAAAGGTACGAAATCTTGAAATTTGCAGCTACTGGTCCCTTGGTTGGGTTTGTTATATGGCTATTTTTTAGGTAAGAGAGTGTTTGCAACCGCTTATGTAAGCTGCTTATGGAGGTTGCACCGCAGTTTTGTTTTTTTGAGTGTTTGCTAGAACTGCTTCTGCTTCTACTTCTGCAGTGCAAAAACTGTTTTGACCTATAATCTAAAAGCAGAGGAGGAGATGCTTCTGCGGTGGAAAAACTAACGATGACATTTTTAAAAATAAACGAAAAACATGTGTAAGACCAAATTACCCTTGAAAATTATTTATATGATTAAAATATACCATTTTAATCGAATTATAAGGATAAAATTGAACTTTCCTTATATAAATATAAGAAAAGCTAAAAATATTTGCAAACACTACTATTGAATTTTTTTCTGTAGCACCACAGTTTTTGCAAACACAAAGTGTTTGCTATAGGCTATGTACTTCTGCTTATGAACTAGGTCTGGTTATGTATTCCTCAGTATTTCATGAATCACTTCTTTTTTTTAGCAAAGTATGAATCACTTCTAGTAGGAGGATTAGGTAACGAATTAACTTTTGTTATCTCGAACTCTCATAGTAATATCAAAATAACATTTTCATCATACAAGTGATTTAGATTTCATCATTACTCTGCACACTTGAGAAAGTTCTATTTTTTTGCTCATTCCTCCTTTTCAATTTCAATGTCCCAAAATCTCTTTTCTTGAAGTCTGTGCTAGGCAAGGGTGGCCGCACAAATAGGGGTTGGACGCACTAGCGCATTCAGGAATATTTGAGGGGAGAGCACGATCTTTTGATATCTTTCAGCGATTCTATCACGGACAATTTTATTATATTTTTCCTCTCGAGTTAAATCGTTATTTATAGAGTTTTCGTCGTCGGTACCACAAACATTGAAGATAAGACGAAAGTCACTTACGGCTAAACTTTCCATGGGTGCGAACAATTTCAAGATTTGATTCAATTGGATTGTTTTCTATTTTTTGATCCAAAAAAGTTTTGATTATTGAAAGATTCAAGAAATTAGGTAGTCCTGAAGTGTGTCAGATATTTTTATCATCCTTACTCAGTTGAGTAGTTATATATTTTTGTGGAATTAAAATATATATAACTAATTCCTATCATTCTATAATGGGGCAGGATCCAATGACATACAGTTATACATACTATTATACATTCATTTTCAATTTCGGCCACTAAGATCGCCCGTAAACGGAATTGGTCATATCGTTAGAAAGCTTATAAATAGGAGATCATAAATCTCATGTTTAGTTCCGATTCCGACGAGTCGCCGGAATTTTCTAAAACTCTATTTAGGACTACTTAACCCAAGGAGAAAATACGAAACTAAATTAAACGGTGATAAAGTCGTCGGAACATCACCAAAACTTAAACATACGGTCTTATATGTATGAGCTTTCTAAAGATGAGACCAATTCCGTCAACGGGCGACGGTAGTAGCCGGAATTGAAAATACATGTATAATTGCATGTCATTGGATCTCTCCCGTTATATAATAACTAGATATTATTCGTTGCTTAAAAAATGTAATTATATAATAACTCATTCTTATCATTATATTATATGAGGGTCAGGTTCTATGGATATATAAATTTACATCTAAATTTACACTCATTTTTAGTTTTGGCCACTAGGATCGTCCGCTGACGGAATTGGGCACATCGTTAGAAAGCTTATACATAGGAGATCATATGTTCAAGTTTTGGTCCGGTTCCGGCGAC
>JAOYMZ010000379.1:0-10166 GCA_025802335.1 Pinguicula primuliflora | reverse complement strand
TTTCGTTGCTATTTTTATTTAATTAGAATTAAGAACAACTCTAAACGATTTCTAGTGTGTTTACAATAATATAGTTCGGTATTTAAATATTCACTTGTGCACTAATTCTCACCCCAAATCCTTCGAGAGTCGATCCGAGACTTCTTTACTCTCTATATGAGTCTAGAGTTGTCTTGGTATTATAAATATAAATTTGGTAGGATTGTGATATTGTGACATTCTATATAATCCACATCAATATGATGTTTTGATTTCCAACAATAGTATGTTTTGGTTTGATAATGTTTTATAACATGGTAATTCAGTTCCTGACAATAACTATACAAGATTTTTGGGTTTGCCGGTATTTTCAATGTTTCGTTGCTTCTTGAGAGTGAATGAGAGGCTAGTTGTCAAGTGAGTCTTCATACGTTGTTAAGCTGAGCCTTCAAAGCTCCTAGTGGTTTGCTTGCGAGCCATGTGTTTGGTAATTGGATCCCTGGATAAGAGAAGGACTTTCGGTCTCGTGAATTATCCGAGAGATAGTGTTCCTTTCGTTTGAGCAGTATAGCTTCTTGTGTGGTTGATTTGCAGTTGTTTGCATTTTTGAACAACAGTTGTTCAGATTAAGTCTTTTTGGTGGAAGTTGATGCAGTTCATAGAATAGAGACGGTGGCAGAGACGGTGGCGGGGATGACGCCTGGCTACAGACAAGCTACGAGTGTAGCATCTAAAACATTCATGTGAACGTTGATAGAAGTGGACATGTCAATGTTACCTCATTGCACACTTCTGATTTGCGGAGCCTTGCATCTCTTCTGAGAGACGATGTATTCCTGAATAAACGTCTCATGCAACTCATGAATTTTCCCTTTTGCTCTTCCAAATTCAGATTAATAAGATCAAAACATCAGCAGATTTCTTTTTCAAATTTTAGCCCTTTCCTCCTTCAAAATTCTTAAGAGATTTTGGAGTTCATTGACTGTCTGTTTCATTTCTACTAAGGAATTAGCCTTAGAACCACGTAATGCACTCTCAGGACTTGTCGAAACAGGCCATTGAGGAGTTGGATGAGATGGTTGTGTCAAGTCATGTAGTTACCTTTCCATAGTGGATTGATACTCTACTTGCTCAAGAGGGAGTGTGTCATCATATTCTTCGTCGGAGTCGTCAGCAAAGAGCTCCCATCCCCGAACAATTAAACAAATGCAGTGCTCCGATCATCCGAAATGTCTAGCTAATTCTCAATATCCTACATATATGACATTCTACTCTCTTCTCCCAAAGGTTTTAAGATCATATAAAGAACATCCTAAAAGAAATCAAAAACACAATTGATAGGTTAGGCACATGTACATCGTTAATCATTGGACCCGTGTATGCAAATCAGGTGCATTATGTAACAGTCTGCATATACGGGCAAACTCCGAATGTACAGTTGATGAGGATTTTTCATATTGTCACAATCCTATCGCATTTAAATTTATAATTCAAGACAACTCTAGACTCGTATAGAGAATAAAGACATTGCGAGTCTATTCTCGAAGAATTTGAGGTGGGATTAGTGACTAATGGATATTTAAATTCCTAACTATATTCACAAAACCATTCAAAAAGTCATTTAGAGTTGTTTTAATCTAATAATGAAATAAAAACAACAACTATAGCAAACCTTAATTAAACTAACCGTAAGTAACCCTAAGTGAAGAACTAGGGGATAAGTATGGATTTAGACACTAGCCCATCCCTTGTATGCTAACCTAAGCATGCCCCTAATCTAATGTAGCTTGCAATTGAATGGTGAGTCTAATTTATAGCCTTATAATCAATTGAACAATTAACCCTAGACAACTAAGTAGCAAATAATTAGGTTTAGGAAAAAAAACCAATCAAACCCTCAATTAAGAGATTCTAATTGTGACCCAACCCTAATTTCTACTCCTATTTAAATCATTCAATCAATACACCAAACATAAATGAAAACTCCAAATAGATATTAAGGAAAATGCTATTTGTACACACTTTTTTGACACTATTAGTTGACATTGTGATGTGGCATCAATCACAACCACAATTAAAAGAAAATAAATAATATAATATATGGTTGTGATGATTGTCACATCACAATGTCAATTAATGGTGTCAATAAAGTATGTACAAGTAGCATTGCTTTGATATTAAAGAACATAATCAAGCTTACATGCCAAGTTCAAGGGCTAAATGTCCATCCCCATAAGAAACTAGCTAAACATGCTTGAAATTAAACTAATTAAACTAAAAGGGCCTAGACAAATGGAAGAGGGAGTAGAGGTTCTCATTTGATGCAAATGTGGAATTCCTTCAAATCTAGAGCATCTCCTCAAGCCACCGTCGTCCACCGTGCGTTGTGCACTGTCGAGCTACATCTCGTGCGTTATTGTGTGATAAGAGGAGTTATGAGATATGTTTCATTGAGGCTTGGGGAGGTGTACATATAGCCAAAATTAGTATTTTGGAAGTCCCTTACCCCTTAGCTTGTCCTCCAAGTTTTTGATAAAGTTGTCACCAACTTTTTCATCCTCTAGTGACTAGTCACACTTGGTGGATAAGTTTTGTTGAATTTGCCCATTTAATTTCCAGTTTTTTGGTCTTTTTCCTCCTTCAACTTGAACTTGACCCTAAAACACAAAATAAGATAAAAACAAGTAAAATCATACAAAAATATAAATAAAAATATGATTTCAAGCATGTATTATTATTTAAATAGGCCCTAAAAATGAGTCATTTGGTTACTCATCATCACCCCACACTTAAATGATGTTTGTCCTCAGGCATCAAATAGAAATAATGAATCAAAGTTTAAATTAATGAAGTGTATATGCATGAATCTAAAGGACCAATGAACTAAATAAAGATCATGTATCATGAAGATGAATCTGGTTTTAAAAATAGCTTAAAGCATAATATAACGAAGCATGGACACATCTAGGTCCTCAAATGTTCCAACTCTAATATTTTGCTTGTCCTCACACAACACATCAAGTAAAATCAAACAAAATACATCAACGTGCTTGAAATCAGGCACAACACATCAAGCCAATTATGATACCTCTTAAGTGATGCAAGCAAATATAGTGTGTCAAGGAACAAATTGAGGCATCGACAAGTAGCATAATCGAAATTTCCAACCTCTATTCTGGCCTACGTATCATGCTATTCCGAGCCATGAAGTGTGTGCAAACTAGGCCACCAATCATACCACAACCTTTCGACATGCAAAGATCTAGACCGTTTCTAAGATTTAAGTCTCAACTCCACCCTCTCTTAATAGGTAAGTGTTTAGGATAAAGTTACTCTCTTGGTGGAGTTGGAAGAAAACATGATGTGCACTCATAAGAAGGCTTAAATGTTATGCGGACAGTGCTTTACACAAACATTGAAAGAAAGATAGACATTTTTAAAAGCAAAAAAATCTCTTTCTCAAAGGTGAATACAAGCTCAACTCTAATAGTTTTTAGGGAGTCAATAAGATGAAAATCATGCTAAGACTCTCAAACTCCATAATTTTCTTTTCCTTTTCCTTTTTCATTTCTCTTTTGATTTTTCAACATTCTTCTCCTTAAAATGAGGAGGTAATAATTTTTACATATAATCAAGGAGACAATTTTTCTAAGAGCTAAAGCATTTACAAAAGTTTTGACTTCCCTAATTTGGAAAGATCACTAGATGAAAGAAAAGGGGAGTGGTATTTCTTCACTCAGTCCTATTTTGAGAACATTTTCAAGTGATCAAAATTGCAATGGACCAAGAGCTATCCAAGAAAATAGAAGATAAGAAATTCTAAGCAATAAAATATCAATTCTCTACAATTAATGAAAGTAAGAGCTTGTTTCTCTCTCTTCCCTCACTCAAGCATGTAATGTGCAAGAGTTAGAAAATAAGTACACTCAAATCTCGGTCAGACCCTTCACCTTACATGTCGACTCTCCAAAAAAACCACGGCTTAGTGTGTCAAGTGTTGGCTCAAAATAGAAATTCAAAGCAAGTATGCCAAAATAGTAGTAAAAACTCGAGCATTAAATCCTCTACCATGATTAATCACATTTTAATCAAAGAGATCTAGCATCAAGAGGCTAAGAAAAACGAAAAATTTAGGGCAAACTTCATGCAAACCCTAAAATAAAAACTCTTAAAATGAAAAAATTAAAGACTAACTAAAAGATGTAAAATCACATAGAAAAATGCATGAAAACAACAAGGTCATGCCCCAATAAACTTCCCCGCCCCACACATAAATAACACTACGTCCCCGTTTGTTAAATAAGCTTAAGGCATGAAAGCAACAACAAGTAAAGAAAATCATGCATAAGCAGACAATGTAAAAGGCATAAAAGGCAAGGAAGGAGACTACCCGAATGAGCCTTTCTTGAAAGCTTTGTTCAAGCCCGAATCCCATGGAGCATTGTCGCCTCTCGAGTATCCAATAATGGGCCTCACTCTATTCTCCTTTATCTTGAAGGTCTCTTTGGTCTTGGGATCCAAAAGCTCAACAAGCCCTTCTTCAAGGACTTGGAGCACTATGAATGACCCAAGCCAACTGTTTGTGAGGTGTGGAGAAGCTACACAAGTAGATGGAATTAGAGCAACATGTAAATCAGGCTAAAGGATCATACCTCTACTCACTAAGGAGCTCGTCTCCACAAAAACATCCTCAAGGGCAATCTTCTTCGGCTTCTCCTCATCTTCTTTCTTCCTTTCAATGGCAAGTGGTGAGATCCTTGGCTTCCAAGCCAATAGTCCCTCAAAGGGATCCAATGTAGTATGCACCACTTCTATAAACTCAACCTTCTTGGTGATACTCTTAGCACGTCCTCTTCTTGAAAGTGCCTTCTTAAAAGGCCTAAAGATCTTGAACTTAACCACTTTCTCTTGCACTTGGAGCTTCAAGGTCCCTTGGACCATATCAATAACGCCCTTTCTCGTTACTAAGACTGGCCTTCCAAGTATGATGGAGTGTTTGTTGGCTTTGTGGGAGGAGTCTTCAACATCAAGGACTATAAATTCCACCGAGCACACCAACTCTCCTATCCATACTAACACATTTTCAATGAGGTCTCTCGCCTCTCTAATGGAGTGATCTCCGAGCTCAACTCTCTTTATGGTGGCCTTCAAACCGTGCAATCCCAACTCTAGATATAGTGGATAGGGCATGATGTTTACACCTGCATCGGTGTCAATGATAGACCTCATCATTCGTCCTCTCCTAAAGGTAATACTTAATGTAAGGCTTCCCGGATCTTGCATCTTTGTGGGGAGATGGCTCACGGTATCAAAAACTCCCAAATCCTCATAGCCTCCAAGATCCTTCTTCCTCTCAAGCAAAACCATGAGGGATGATGCACGGTGAGGTTTCTTCCTTGCTTCTCTCACAAATGTCGAGTTGGCTCCTTCTTTCTCCAACTCCTCAAGGACTTGCTCAACCCTCATAACCTCTTCAATGTCCATGCTAGGGTCAATAAGAGGACTCTGCGTGTGTTGGAGCCTCTCCCCTACTAACTCCGTAGCTCCTCATAAAACGGACCTTCTTCCTTATTCAACTCCGAGGGCGACACAAAGTAAATATCCTCTATTCCTTCAACTTTCAATTCACCCTCAATACTCCATGCATCCATGTCATCCATCTCCCGAGGCTCATCAACCATATCACATGCCTCAACCATCATGGGCTCCGTGTGTATGCATGGCCTCTTATCCTCTCGTAAAATAGATAGCTCTTGGGCCAATGCTTCAAGTTTGAGCTCCATCTCTTGAATGGTGGTAACAAGTGATTCTACATGCTCCTCATGGTCGTCCATCATCTGTTGCATGAATTATTGGTGCTCATACTCTTGGATCAGTAGCTCCTCACGCCTCTTAATGCACCCTTGACAACATTCTGTCGGAATCTTCTCGGCATGACTGGGCAAATCAACCTCCTCCTTACTCACTTCATTGGATGGCTCCTCCCTTTGAGCTTCAAACTGTGATGATTGAGCCACTTCTATAGCCTTTTCGGGCATGGCTTGATGTGTAGCTTTATTGGGTCGGAGTAGTTCCTCCACGATTCAGATTTTATCCTCAGCAGGCTCGGAGTTGGTCCTTATAAGATGTATCTTGAGCATCCCCTATGTCTGGTGGTCTCCATGATGGATAATCCATCCCTTCTTGTGCCTTTAAATAAGGTGAGAAAATAAATCAACAAGTGTTAAAACAAAAATGCAAGAAAAAAATGAAAAATGAAAACAGTAAGTTACTAAAATGAAGGAAAGAAATATTAACAAAAGAATATAGCTAAGCAAATAAAAAATCAACAAGTCACAAAATCGTTCCAAATTCCTAGCAACGGCGCCAAAATGTGATGAGGATTTTTCGTATTGTCACAATCCTATCGCATTTAAATTTATAATTCAAGACAACTCTAGACTCGTATAGAAAGTAAAGACTTCCTGAGTCGATTCTCGAAGAATTTGGGGTGGAATTAGTGACTAATGAATATTTAAATGCCTAATTATATTCACAAAAACACACAAAAAGTCATTTAAAGTTGTTTTAATCTAATAATGAAATAAAACAGCAACTATAGTAAACCTTAATTAAACTAACCGTAAGTAAACCTAAGTGAAGAACTAGGGGATAAGTATGAATTTAGGCACTAGCCCATCCCTTGTATGCTAACCTAAGCATGCTCCTAATCTAATGTAGCTTGTAATTGAATAGTGAGTCTAATTTATAGCCTTATAATCAATTAAACAATTAACCCTAGACAACTAAGTAGCAACTGGTTAAGTTTAGGAAAACCCCCAATCAAATCCTCAATTAAGAGATTCTAATTGTGACCCAACCCTAATTTCTATTCCGATAATCAACTTAGGAATTAAATCATTCAATCAATCCACCAAACATGAATGAAAACTTCAAATAGATATTAAAGAATATAATCAAGCTTGCATGCCAAGTTCAAGGGCTAAATGTCCATCCCCATAAGAAACTAGCAAAACATGCTTGAAATTAAACCAATTAAACAAAAAGGGCCAAGACAAATGGAAGAGGGAGTAGAGATTCTCATTTGATGCACAAGTGGAAATCATTCAAATCTAGAGCATCTCCTCAAGCCGCCGTGCACCGTCGTGAAGCCGCCACCCGTGCACCGCTGCGCCACCGCGCTCCTCCGCCCCTATTTTGCTCTCGACCGAAGCTTTCACCCCTTGAAAGTTTATAGCTACATTTCGTGTGTTATTGTGTGGTAAGAGGAGTTATGAGATATGATTCTTTGAGGCTTGAGGAAGTGTATATATAGCCAAAATTAGGGTTTTGGAAAAGTCTTCCTTACCCCTTAGCTTGTCCTCTAAGTTTTGGATAAGGTTGCTACCAACTTCTTCGTCCTCTAGTGACTAGTCACACTTGGTGGATAAGTTTTGTTAAATTTGCGCCTTTAATTTCCACTTTTTGGGCCTTTTTCCTCCTCCAACTTGAATTTGGCCCTAAAACATAAAATAAGATAAAAACAAGTAAAATCATACAAAAATATAAATAAAAATATAATTTCAAGCAAATATTATCATTTAAATAGGCCTTAAAAATGAGTTGTTTGGTGACTCATCCACAATCTGATCCCGTACACAATATTCGTGATACTCACAAACGACACCACACCAATGAGCCATGAGCATCCCCATGGCCCCGTGTATACATGGACCGACTCCCACTGGATGTAATTTGGGATTATCTCGACTAAGCGTATTCGCACGCGCTGCCGTAAGCGGTCATAAAAACCGCGTGTGTTCATCACGCGCGGCCCCAAACCCGTCGTTTTTCCGGCCGTCCCTATTTCTTGGCCCGCTGCGATGGTCCGGATGCCGCCTCCTCCATCCGACTCCGTCGTACGCATTTGGAAAACACCCATCATAAATAAGCGACGAGCGGCACGTGTACAACACGCGCCACCTTCGCCGACCTTTAAAACCATAGATTTCGAAGCGCGTCGCCGGATTTCGTATCCGGCAACAACGGAGATGCTGAAAGCACTGCTCGGGGTGGTGCGTGTAACGCACGCACCACCCCAACCGAAGGTTTCTTCAATTTTTCCGTGAAATTCAGAAGAGGGCAGGCTCATCTTGGGGGAAAATCATCATTTGGGTAGCGTAAGGCGGCGTAGCGGTAGAGAGGCATGTGGCGCACGACGAAACAGAGGCGACAGACGGCTTCCCGCAGCGAGGAGCAAATGTAAGCGGCTGGAAAACCGACTATAACCTTCCCAAGCCGAAAAAGGTAACGACATACGGATAGTGCCATGAAATCCTTCCTCAAATCTCTTGAGATAAGGATAGTGGCGCTAGATCCGGAACAAATCCTTCAAAGAAGGAAACGTTCGAATAGGGAGAGAATCCCATGAATTGGGGAGAAGAACGTTTTTTATTTTTTTAAAATTTTAAATTTTAAATTTTAAATTTTAATTTCAATTTTATTTTAATGCTTAATATATATATGTATATATATATTACATAATTGAATTATCAAATAATTGATTATTGTAAATGTGCAATTATATTTGATAATTGTTGTAATTGTTGCAATTAATTTAGAGTTAAGCGGAGGATCTATGCTATTAGAATTGTTTTAATTGTTAAGTGCTTTTAATAATCCTTTTATGATGCTTTTAATTATTATTAAATGCTATGTGCCTTTAAAATAATTAAAATTTTCCTAGCATGCATGATTTAGGAATTTAATCTAAATATGCATATTTGTTGCATTATTTTCCTAGAATCCATGCTTTAGGGAAATATTGTATGCTTTGTGCAACTTTTTTCAAGCATATAAATAACCAAATTTCCTAGTATGCATGCCCTAGAAATTTAATTTCAATATGCATGAATATTTGTTGCATTATCTTCCTAAAATCCATGCTTTAGGAAAATATCATATGCTTTGTGCAATTTTATTTTTATTTTAAGTTGATATCAGAATAGGAAAAATTTTATTAGAGAATTTGTTTCGCATCCAATAAAATTAATAATGAACAAATAATTATTAACTTCGTGTTAATGATTCAATTATGATAATTAAAACCATATTTATCATAATTATATTCGAATTTCAAAAGAACCCGAGATAATCGTGCTCATAAGGGGTTGTCTAGGGATGGTTTTTAAGAGAGACCCTCGTGACCCCACCAGATATCTGGGCCCTAAATGAGGAATGAAAACACTGTCTAGGAGGCTGGTCCCCGGATTAAGAACTTAATACGTTCTGATCAGCCACCTGGGTGTTTTCAAATCGATTAAGAATGACATCTGAACCACATTCAGATCCTTTTGATGATTTCGAATAAAC
This sequence comes from Pinguicula primuliflora, assembly GCA_025802335.1. Taxonomy (NCBI): domain Eukaryota; kingdom Viridiplantae; phylum Streptophyta; class Magnoliopsida; order Lamiales; family Lentibulariaceae; genus Pinguicula; species Pinguicula primuliflora. The sequence continues at coordinate 836 of JAOYMZ010000379.1, read as the reverse complement.
CATGTCTTTTCTACTAAGTGTTGAAAGGGAAATTGTTATACGTTAACAATTTCCTGCTCGCCACGGACAAGGTTCGCACATTTAAGAATTAAACATCATTGCTTGAAAGTACAAAAATGTGCCAATTCGTTTGGCTGTTTTTGTATGTTTAATTTATTGGATCGAACCAAATTTTTTTTTGCTTTAGGTATTTTGGTTGTGTTGTTGTGATAATTACGAGTTTAACGACATTTTCGAATGACAACACAATCAAACAACCTAAAATAAATTTTATAAAATTTGGAAAATCGTGTCTAAATAATTCCTTTTTGCAAATATACTTGCAGAAATGGCACCTCCAAGCATCATCTCAGACCTTACCACCGATGATAAGTTGACTGGGATACACTATGACATCTAGTCGCGCAAGATTCAGTATCTTCTGCACGATAAAGGTGTTCTAGAACACATCACTATGGATCAACCTGATAGCACTCATGCCACCTACGCTGCATGGGACCAAAAGAATCGTAGTGCGTGCTATGCTATGTTGTACTGCATGCACGATGACCTTTTGAGCCTTTATGACTCGGAGCCTACGGCCAAGATCATTTGGGACAAGCTCAAAGAGAAGTACGGTACTACTTCAGCCACAAGGATCCGTTCTTTGCATCTCAACTGACTGCAATACAAGATTGATTCGTCTAGACCCGTTACCGAACATCTTCGAGTCTTGAGCGCCATGCTGCCTGACCTTGAGGCTGGCGGCATCAAAATTTTTGAATTCGAACAAGTCAACAATGTGATACGTTCACTGCCCGACGAGTCTGAGGATCGTCGTTGGACACCTTTTAAAA
>JAOYMZ010000378.1:0-10167 GCA_025802335.1 Pinguicula primuliflora | reverse complement strand
ATACTAATATATATAATAATATAATATCTTATAAAAAAGTATATTAAAATAAATTATAAAATAATAATAATAAAATTGTAGGAGTGAAAATTTCCTTTTATGATTGTGGAATATGGATGATAGATTGGAGAGAGAAAGTATGGGTGTAGAAAATATGATGTGTAGTGAGAGAAAAGTGGAAACTTCCTCCATGGTTGCGGACAGCCTTATCAGTTCTCCATTGACCGCTGTCTTCGTCAATCCAACTCGACAAGCTTTTATATTATTGCGAGGCCACCTCTCAAATACTCTTGATCTTCCTTCTCTTTCGATATCCTGTGAGATTTCTCGAAAAAATATATCAAGTTATAAGATGCATATTTGAATCGCAATCATTGATTATCTCTACCACCCACAAGGCAGCAGCTAACGCCTGACAAGCGAACCCCCCAGCTATTTTCATGGCATCATTAGGATTTGCTAGCCAAATTAGCACACCAGTTTTCGAGTTTCCACCATCTTCAACATACCGAAGGCTGAGAATTCAGGTCGGGTTCAGAATCTTTGCTCAGGCTGCTGGTACAGAGCCCGATCTTATTGTAACGATTAATGGGTTGAAGATGCCCAATCTGTTTGTTATCGGGTTGGGTCCCCCAGGGACCAACTATACAGTGATTAAGGGACATTCGACGAAGAGGAGTGCTACTTGTCCCTACATATATTCCATACATGTAGGGACATGTAGTTTAATTAACTTTTAGTTTAAATAGCGTCGTTTTGTTATTCCTTCTCTCACTTACTTTCCTATTCTCATATGGCTTTACTGAGACACATGCAACTCTCAACTTCCTCAACCCATCTTCTTTTGTTTTTTTATTTTATTATATATTAATTTTAATATTCTCTCTTCCGTTTGTAAAATTAATTTTATCCGAAAAATCACTTACCGTTTACTAAAACGGATACTATCATAATTATCAGCACATCGTGTGGCTCAATTAGATATGTCAGTTGATATAGTTTCGACATGTGACAATTAATACTACGACGCTTCGCTGTCGAAAAACTAAAATTCTACATGATAAACCCCAACTCTAAAAATACTAAATGCTAATATTTATTTAACGACAAATAATATTACAACGGCTTCGCCGCCGAAAAACTATAACCCTAAATAATGAACTCAAACTCTATGAATCCTAAATGCTAAACTTTATTCAAAGATGACAATTAATATTACGGCGACTTCGCTGCCGAAAACTAAAACCCTACATGATGAACCTAAATTCTATAAATCCAAATGTTAAACTTTATTTAACGAAAATTAATATTATGGTGACTTCGCCACCGAAAATCTAAAACCCTAAATGATGAACCCAAACTCTATAAAACTTAAATGTTAAACTTTATTTAAAGATGACAATTAATATTACGGCGGCTTCGCTGTCGAAAAACTAAAACCCAAAATGATGAACCCAAATTCTATAAAGCATAAATGCTAAACTTTATTTAAAGATGACAATTAATATCATGGCAGATTCGACACAGAAAAACTAAAATCCATAATAATAAAATATGTTGAAACCATATCAAATGATATCTTTAATCAAACGACACGACGTACTTATAATTATAGTGGTTTCAGTTTTGGTAAACTGTGGGAAATTTATCAGATAAATTCAATTTTAAAAAGAAAAAGAAAAGGAATCAAAATTTAAATTAATAAAGAATAAAACAAGGGGAAAAACAAATGAAAATGTCACCTGTTTAAAAAAAATCACTTAACAGATTTTTCTTCAATTATTCAATTTCCTCACTATCGTCACCAGTGATCACCATATCATCCACGTAAATAACCAGACAAGTAATCTTTCGATGTTGCCTCTTCAGAAGCAGAGTATTATCAGAATTACTCTGGATGTATCCATATTTCTTCATGGCAACTGTGAATCTTCCAAACTATGCTCTGAGCGACTGTTTTAGACCATACAGCGCCTTCTTCAATTTACACACCTCATAAGGTCGAAAGTCTATATCAAATCCTGGGGGTCCTTCCATATATACTTCCTCATCTAGATCGCCGTGCAGGAATGCATTCTTCGCATCAAACTGGTATAGAGGCTAATCTGATTTGCAGCAATAGAGAACAGAACTCGGATTGTGTCAAGTTTGGCAATAGGGGAGAAAGTTTCTGAATAGTCCACCCCATATGTCTAGGTGTATCCCTTTGCTACTAATCGTGCCTTGAATCTTTCAATTGTTCCATCAGCTTTTTTTGATAGTATATACCCATCTGCATCCCACTGGCTCTTTTTCTTGAGGTAACACACACCTCTCCCATGTCTCATTTTTCATTAACGCATCCATATCAACTTTCATAGCTTGTCTCCACTTAGGTATTTCCATTGCTTCTTTCTCATTGCGAGGAGTGGTCTCACCATACACTGAAGCAGCAATGGCACTAGCAGACTCAGACATATTTCCTTGAACAACATTAGCAATAGGATATCCCTGAGATCTAGAGTTGTGCTCCGGAGTAAATTTCTTTGGTGGGACTCCCCTATTTGCCCGATCCGTAAGAACATACTTGGGTGTCACGGGAAATCCTACAATACAATCACTCTCCAAAGAATCCATAGAATGAGGCAGCACGATATCAACAGAGTCAGAAATAGGTGCAATATCCAAGGAATGAGGGACTAGTGTTCTTATCGGAGTCTCTATTAAGGAAAACACTTGAGATTGTGCAGAAAGATTCAGCTGTACCCTGTCTTCGTAATGAACCGTGGGTGGCCTGCTTGACTCAAGGATGGCTTCAGGTGGCTCTCGTGCGGGAGGCACATGAGGTGATGTGGGTAGGATAGGTGGAGATGAGATTGTAGACGACGGGACGTGTGGTGCCGTCGTGGAGTGTGGCAGAGTGTTGATAGATGGAGTCACATGAGATGGACCTGTAAGTCAATCAAGGGAGTCGTACTCAGTTCTAAGCTTCCCCTGATCTCTTGGTTGGCTAAGTGGTAGATAGAAATACTCCGTCTCAACGAAGTCACAGTCTATAGTCGCAAACAGATGACGTTTAAGGGGGTTATAGCACTTGTAATACTTCTGAGATATCCCATACCTTAGGAATATGAATTTTTCTGCACAAGGGTCAAACTTCGATCGTTTCTCCTTTGGAATGTGTACAAATACCGTGCACCCAAACATTCGTGGCGTCAAAGCTAGTGGTGGTGGAATCTGGGCTTGTTCAGCTAAAACCTGAATCGGAGTGCGGATGTCTAATATCTGTGTAGGCTAGTTAAATAAATAGAAGTTGATACAGCCTCAGGCCAACAACTCGTGGGAATCCTGGAATCAAACATGAGGGTCCTGGTCATTTCTAGAATGGACCAATTTTTCCTCTCCTTCACACCATTCTGTTGAGGGGTATAAGAACACGTGGTCTGATGTACTAATCCTTTTTCTAAGCAAAATTTTTTAATGGACTGGTTTACGTACTCCCCTCATTATCGGAACGAAGAATTTGGATTTTTACACGAAATTGGGTGAGAATCATTTGATAAAATTAAGCAAATTTTTCAAAAACCTCGGATTTATTTTTGATAAAATAAACTCACATCATTCGCGAATAATCATAAATAAATATGAGAAAATACATAAAACCTTGAGCCCCAACAGACAGAGCTGGACCCCAAACATCAGAATGTATTAAGGAAAATATAGTAGAAACACGAGTATTCGAAGGTAAATACGGATGTCTATGGCTTTTAGCTAGAACACATGTCTCGGAATGAAAAGAAGTACTAGAAAATTTAGGAAATAACCGGCTGAGATATCTATGGAACGGATGACCAAGTCGTCGGACAACCAACTTTTGCAGTTTGTAGATCCTTGAGTCAAGACTGTCTTTCCCACTGAGTCCACTTCATCCACAAAGTACAAACCGTTTCTCTCAGTACCACACCCAATTATCCTTTTTGAACGGATATCCTGTAAAACACAAAAGGTTGGATACATCAAAACTACACAGTTCAATTCCTTCAAAACATGACTGATAGATAGTAACTTGTATGATAAGGAAGACACATATAAGCAATTTGATAATCTCATAGTGGGAGAGACTTCGATGACCCCTGCTCCCCTGACAGGGACAGAATTGTTGAGATATAATATTCAAATAAAGAAGACATTGTAAATTAGGTAGGATGTGATAAATCCTATCCTAAAATACATCCCTACAATTAAGGGATTGTGGAGATCGTGTGAGTGTGTGTATATATGTAACCTCAACACAAGAGAAAATCATCAAGAAAAAGAAGAAAAACAAACGAAGGATCAATATCCTTCCGTGGAGTAGGGATTTCTCCCAAACCACGTAAATCTCGTGTCTTCTCTTTATACAAATCATATTCATATTCAAAACACATCTGACGGTGGTCGCTCTCCGATGGCAAGAAGCTCTCCGACGGTTCCAAAAAAATGCGAAGAGGCGGTATCGCGTGGGTTCGAGGGATTATTTGTGAAACCCTTGACTGAATTGTGACTCATGAATAAGTCAATAAACTGTTAACTGGTCTGATTGTTTAAAAATGCGGTATTACGGTTGGTACCGGATGGTAATACCGCTACCGTCAGTAAACAAAACTCATACCGCTACCGTTACCGCATACAACATCGGTAGATGCGGTTGCGGTAAACGCACGGTACGGTAGCGGTAGTACCGCTACGGATCAACAGGGCTACTTATAATCAACATATCCGAATTAAAGGTTATTTATAACCTTTGTTAAATTTTGAGTTTCTCGACCTCATGCAATAATATTCGCACAACAAACCCTTTCTTGCATTTTCTTATTTCCCAATAAAAGAAATGAGTGAATCGATTCATTCAAATTTACACATTTAAAATCTCCTCAACCTTTTATGAACTTTTTTCAAACCACAAACCATTCAGGTTTATTTTATAGAAGTAAGAGAGGGTATAGTTCTTTAAATTGCGGAGATTTGAGTTGAGTTCACTCTTATAATCAGCAAACTTTGTAAGGGACTTTGCTGAAGAAAAAAAAAGCAAACTTTGTAAGGGATAAGCAACGAATTAAATGTTATTTTATGTTGTGCTATATTTCGACTTTCTCGGTCTCTGCAATAATATTCACACGACATGCCCTTCCATTAATTTTCTTATTTGCCAATATAAAAGAAAAGGAATGAACCAGCTAGAGGAAGAGGATCTGCAGAATCTTAACATCCTATTGTCTACTGTAGCTTTGCAGGAAAATGTACCAGATCGATGGAAATACAAACAAGGAGGACATGAAACATACACAACAAAGCAAGGCTATATGGATATAACAGATAGCAGAGAAGCAACAATTGATCATGAAACTGCACAGCAACTCAAAACGGTATGGAATAGATACCTGCCACCGAAGATTTCAATACATGTTTGGAGGAGGAAACAGGACCGATTACCCACCAGACAGAACTTGGCATGCCGAACGATCATCAGTGATCCTCAATTGGCAAGATGTCCCTTCTGTGAAGACCAAATTGAAACAAATGAGCATGTGTTTATCCAATGCACAAGAACAAGAGAATTGTGGAATCAACTACTCACATGGCTCCAAATATCGAATCCATCCGGGGGAGCCCTAACGGAAGAATAATTCATGGCTGCAAAACTACTGTGCACCGGGAATGATCTATGGAGGGCACTCTGGTCCATCACATCGTGGGAAGTCTGGCGACGAAGGAATCAACAAGTTTTCCACAGCGAAGGTAGCTCAATTGAGGCGCAGATTCAAGCAATCCAATTCAGGGTATGGTTATGGTACAAGATGAAATCCAAGAAGAAAAATACAATTTTTGCATCCATTGAGCAATGGATGTCTAATCCGATCACAGTGTTGTCGACCTCCATGGCTAGCTAGGTTTTTCAATTAGCAGGACAGGGATGAAGGGCGATTGTGTAAATTTGTATCATAATCCTTTTTGGTTATATATAATATTTCAATTTTCAATAAAAAAAAAAGGAATGAGTCGATTCATTCAAATTTACCCGTTTAAAATTTCCTCCCTTTTATAATTTTTTTCATGCCACAAACTATTGTTCATTTTTAGATGAATTCACATAAGCAAGAAATGTGTAGTTCTTTAAATTTTGAAGATTAAAATTGAGTTCACCATTATAATCAACATACTTTGGAAGGGATAAGCAACAAATTAATGGTTTTTCTATCATGTGTTATATTCCCTAGATCCTGCCTAAGGGCGGGATTTACTGAGTATGTTTGGTTTGATTTGGTTTCTATCATGTGTTATATTATTAATTTCTTCGTCTCATGCAATAATATTCACAAGATAGGCTCTTCTATGCATTTCCTTAGTTCCCAATAAAATAAAAGAGTAAGCCTATTCATCCAAATTTACAATATTAAAATCTTCTTCACGTTTTATGAACTTTTTTCATACCACAAACGTAGTCCATCTATAAACCCTCACCGAATTGGCGATCTCGCCGCCCAACTCCACTTGCGACGGCCACATGGCCGTCGCTAACAACCACAATGGGCCAGTCCCAAACGCCCAGCTACCCAACGCTCCGATAACCCTGTTAAATTTGGTCGACAGTCGAGAGAAATCTCAGTGGGAACGGAACATCCAAATTGAGGCTGGGGAGGTCAATAACCCATCAGAAAAGATCAATAACCCGTAGACGAAGTCTAGAATCTGGTCGGGGCTCGCCGGAAAGACGGACACAATCCGAAGCTTGATGAGCCAGGAAACGCTAAGAGGAAGAAATCGCTGTCGGCTTATATCCAGAGAATCCACTCAAATTCAATTTCACTATATGTTGCGAACATCCCCAAGGAATGGAATGACCAAGAGATTTGGAAATTCTTCAATGCGTATGCTGAGGTAAGTGACGTCTATGCTCCCCTGAAATTCGAATTTAAGTGCAATAGATATGGTTTCGTTAGATTTGTAAAAGATACAAAATTGGAAGACATTATACCGATTGTGAACAGAATTCGTGTAGATTCATACCAGTTATATGTCTGTAAAGCAAGAAACCTGTCTGAGGATATCAGAATGGACTGAAACGGAAGGTTCTTGATTTAGTGTCCCTGGAGCATCAGAAATTGGACAGTCATGGGACAATAGCTGTGGTGGAATTCAATCCTACCGTGGAAGAAACAACTTGGTTAGAAAACTGCTTAGTTGGTTATCCATCGCCTATCCTTGATCTTGGATCCATGAAAAATATCCTTGAACAAGCAGGTTATAGCAATGGTTCACTAGTACAAGGGGGAGAGATTCTGATTCAACTATCTTCATGTTCTGACCAAGTAAAGCTGCTGAATGACTTAGGCACTGCAGAAAGCCTGTGTGTAAGCAACCTGCGTCCATAGCAATTTTTGGATGGCCAGCTAATGAGACCGGCCTGGGTTCGAGTCAAGGGAACTCAGTTACATTGTTGGCACGCTCTTTTTTTACTGAGGTATGTGCAAGCCTGGGATCAGAGCCAAGGTTGATGACAACACTGCAAACAAGACGAAAATGAGGTTTGGCAGAGTCTTGATCATGTCAACTTCAAAAATGATCGTGAACAAAGAGATCAAGGTTAAAACTGATAAGGGATCTTTCGTGGTGAAAATTGATGAAGAGTACAACACCGATAAGGGAGTCTGGGGCTATGGATATCAGTCTAGGAGGCACAAATCCATGCAGTTGAAGAGTAAAGAGTGGCCCGCTTTGAAGAGTAATACATCAGAGGGAGCCACAACTCAAACCAGATATACTCCAGGATGTGCGCTGCCCGAGAATGAAGAAGATACTGCAGCTCACAAAATGGCTGCTGCTGCCGCTGAAATAGGTACCCAAGTCCCTTGTGAAAAGATAGGAATTGTCACTGAGTTCGCAACTGCAATTATCCAAGAGGTAGCTATTGCCACTGAAGAGAATGGAATGGCTGCTGGAAAATCCAACCAGGAATCGAGTGATGAAGTCAAATTGAGGAAAGAGGCCACAATTAGAACAGCATACGCAGCTGATACTGACCACAGGGAGAGCACTCCGAAACTAGTTACACACTACCTGGCATCAAGTTCTTCAGCAAATTCCTCAATCGGATCCGTGGCAGGACACACTTCAGGATCTTCTACCCACATAACAAGAAATCTAGAGAAGCAAACTGACTCATGCTCCTTAGGAGGCGAGAAAAGAAAATCTCTGTGCTCTGCCCGTATATCCAGCCGTGGTACACCAGACTTTAAGGAGAAAGGTATGGAAATTACTTGCTCTGACCCTTCTCCTGAAGACATTGCAGCAATCAATCAACTGGAACAGAGATTATTTCATGAGTTGTACAATGGAATGATGATTACATTCCAAGGGATGCAGAGGGACACCACATTAAACCCTTCATGGAATGATGATGTGATGATGGTACGGAAGAATTTGTTGGACTGGCAGAAGGAGCTGCTACTCGTAGGAAACAATACCCCAAGCAAACTGCAAGGAACGAAAAGCTGGGCGGATCAAGTTGAGGAGGAAGAGGCAGCAACACGGTGCAATGGTAAGGCCACACCTCCTTGTCAAACAGCTCCTCCCCATCTAAGAATGGACAAGGATGAAGAACGCTAATCAAGAAGATGAAAAATCAGAAGAGAAAAATGATGAGTCAGTAGAAGATGAGGATGCAGAAGTGTGCACAGCATCTACAAGAGCCACATTAAAGATGAGACAGGGTAATACCACGGTTGTAGATCCCACATCCTGCAAGGTGAATGCACAACAACAAAAGGGTGAACAAATCAAGCATCCGAAACGTAGCCAGCGCCATCGACGATCATAATTACAACCTACGATTACTAATCCTGATAGTAATTGTACTTTCAATGGCCTAGCCCACTTACGGGACTGGTCTATATACTTGTTATCCAGATCAATAAAACTTCCCGTTATTAAAACAAAAAAAAAATTGATAGAAGCAAAGCTCACCCTAATAATAATCATACTTCATATGCGATAAGCAGCGATTAAAGTTTATTTATTCTGTGTTATATTTTGAGTTTCTCGGCCTCATGTATTAATATTCACACGACATACCATTCCATGTATTTTCTTATTTGTCAATAAAAGAAAAGATGGAGTCAATTAATCCTAATTTATACATTTAAAATCTCCTCCACATTTTATTAAAAAAAATCCAAATCACAAACCATTGTCTATTTTGGAATCAATTTGATATGAACCGCGAGATGGTGTAGTTATTTCAATTGTGGAGATTTGAGTTAAGTTCGCCCTTATAATCAACAGACTTTGGAAGAGACACAAATTTTCAAATACTGGATAGTAGGGTGCCGGCACTCTATCGTGCAGAATATGCATCCTCGGCCGTCGGATTTGCATCCGACGGTCGAGACACAACCACGATTTAGCCCTTGGGTTTTTAGGGTTTAACCTTGGGTTTATATTTAGCTCTTGGGTTTATAACATTTAAATGGGGTTTTAGATTTTTTCGGCGGCGAAGTCGACGTAATATTATTTAGAAAAATAGCATTATCCAATAGAAAGATTTTTATTATGTAATTCGACGACCGAGATACATATTCGACACGGTAGGGTGCCATTCGGTATTTGAAAATTAATCTTGGAAGAGACATGCAGGGAAATGAAAGTTATTTTACTCCAAAACCAACCGGGACAGGTTTTATTTTTAAAAAAAAAGTTATTTTACTTGGTGGTATACTCCAAGTTTCTCCGTGTCATGAAATAATATTCAGACTTTCCCTATATTTCCTTATTTTTCCAATATAAAAATAGAGTGAGTAGATTCATCAAAATTTTACACGTTTACAGTTTCCTCCATCTTATATGAAATTTTTTCATGCCATAAACAATAATCTATTTCAGATTAATTTGATAGAACCACCAGATAGTGTAGTTCTTTAAATTTGTGAGATTTGAGTTGAGTTCTCCCTTAGAATTAGAAGAGTACAAAAGGTATAAGTAGTAAATTTAAGGTTATTCTATTTTGTAGAGATAATTGGACAAGTAATCTCCGCGCAAATATTATTTCGAAATGTAACTTTCTATTTCATTTTTGATTTACTTTTATTATTTTTTTACTTAAAAGATATTAAAAGAAAAGGAAGAAAAGAAATAAAATACTAAACCTTCTTA
>JAOYMZ010000377.1:0-10168 GCA_025802335.1 Pinguicula primuliflora | reverse complement strand
CCTTACTTCCCGTAAGGTATTACTTGCACGACTGTGTATACTTGCACATTAGTGCGACGTTACATTCGTCTCATCAAGTTTTTGGCACCACGAGAGGTTATTTGGGAATGTTTATACACCAAGAAGATCCCATAGATGTATGTAGGGCTATACAAGATCTGTACGAGGGGGTGAAGACTACTATGCAGACTCCAGTGGGAGAGACAAAGTATTTTTTCAGTGGATATAGTATTGCATCAATGGCGGCGCTGAGTCCGTTTCTTTTTGCGGTAATTATGAATGTACTCTCTCAGGATCTACAAGATGAAGTATCATGGTGTATCTTGTTTTCAGACGATATTATCTTAGTGGCTTAGATGAAGGAGGAGATCAATGGTAAGTTGGAGCGTTGGAGGGAGACATTGAAGGCTAAGGGTCTCCGATTGAGTCGATCAAAGACAGAGTATATGACATGCATTTTGCCAATAAAATAGAGGAAGGTAGAATGAAAGTTATGATTGCAAACCAGCCCCTCCAACAAAAACATAGTTTCAAATATCTAGGATCCATCATACAAAAAAATGGATGTGTGGAAGACGACGTTATCCATCGCCATAAGGTCGGATGGCTGAAATAGCGATTGGCTACTGGAGTATTATGCAATAAAAAGTTTCACTCAAGTTAAAAGGATAATTTTATAGAACGATTATATGACCAGTAATGCTCTACGGGTCAGAGTGTTGGGCTATGAGTCTTTCACATGCGTGGAAATTTGAAGTGGCGGAGATGCAGATACTAAGGTGGATGTGTGGTTGCATGAGATTAGAAAAGATTCATAATGGGATCTTTAGAGGTACAATAGGTGTCGCATCTATAAGTGCCAAATTGAAGGAGGGTAAATTACGGTGGTTTGGACATGTACACCGAAGGAGTTTGGATAAACCAGTCAAGAGAGTCGAAGGATTACAAGTTGAAGGCCGATGAGTGCAGGGGAGACCTAAGAGGACATGAGATGAGCATATTCCATTAGATTTAGTAGGATTAAACCTCTCCAAGGACATGACATCTGATAGGACAAGTTGGAGATGTCATATTACGGTCAAAGATACATAAGACTATATAGAGTAGTTATTTACTCATGGACATCTAGACTGATAAGAATAAGTGAGACATACTAGTGGATAGGTTATATCTAATTGTATTTCACCAGTTAAGAGTAGAATGTAGTTATTTAGTTTGTTCGTTACTTGTATAGGCACTTATTTTATTGGTATATATGTAGTGCATAGTTGAGGTAAGTAGTTATTGCAGTAATATTTGCTTCTCCGTTATTATTATTATTTTTGAGCTGGGGATTTCCACGGAAATAATCTCCCTATCCTGTGCAGGGTGGGGGTATGATTGCGTGCATCTTACTCTCCCCAGACTCTGTCTAAGGACGAAATTTACTGGGTATGTTTGCTTTGATTTGGTTTTTGAGACTGAGTTTATTGATTAACACTCTTCTATTGATATATCTTAAGAAATAGATGTTGCTTCGGATATAGGATTATTGAAATCTATCGGGTTTGGATGTTAGAAACCTTGGGATTGAAATATTGATGTTGGCAAACAGAGATTGGAAAAACTCATACAGGAAACATTAACACCATAAGTGGGTTGAAGTGAGCAAATGTCACAGATTCAGAGAAGAAAGTTCATTCCAATCTTGGGTTGGCCCAACCCAATAGAAACATCGTAAATTGAATAAGTTGAGGTTAAAAATATTGCAAAATGCAACTTCTTTAAATAAACTTGTAAGGAAATAAAATGCTTTTGTTGAGTTTCTTCTATCAGATTTTCGTATGTTTCTTGCATTGGAGCGAGCTCAATTTCCTTCTCTTTTATTGGGGGTTGATGTGTCTTCAGTTGCAGTCTCTTTGCCTCCTTTTCTCCATAATAAGATGCCTAATTTCTTTGGCCTTCGACTTACGAGCTACCATCGCAATATAACATTCAATTTGCCTATCCGGGCAGAGTGGGCTGTAGGGCGTCTGTTTAAAGTGAGCCCGTTTTTGCCTGGGTCTAGAAGCAGATATTCCCTTTGTCTTGACCCGCTTCTTTTTATCGGTGCCTTCTTGCACGCGATGTGCCTTAAATCCCGATCCGTCAATATCTTTGCAAATGGGCTCAAGCAGTATCTCAAGGCGGGTTTCCTCCTCTTGAAGATCACATGCATTTTGCTGGAAATCAGAAATTTTTGTTGCCTCAATTGCCACAACTTGCATTCCCATCTCAATTGCCATAGATGAATTACCAAATTGGGAACCAGGAGCATTCAATTCGGTCATACCTTGAGACGATGGAGCTATCTCTTCCAACAATTGTATTCTAGGCTCCATGTTATCCGACAACATTCCAAGAAACTTGGCTCGATTGTGTTCTGCGTTTGATTTGATCAACAATTTCTTGTGGGTCTGTACGGATACCTTAAAAAATCAACTGGTTTCTGGCTAACCAAATCTGCCAGACTGTCAAAATCCAAAATGTGTTCCACAGTTTACGATCTCTGTGATTGGATACCTGCTGCGTATGTTGCACAAAGCTCGGCCATGGATCAAGGTGTTGGATCAGTCCGGATCCTCCAATCCAGGTATTTAGCTTCTTCCAGATTGTATTTGTTTCTGGGCATTGACAAAATAAGTGGCCCAGAGTTTCATTTGCAAGTCTACATTGTGTACAGTCCAAATCGATAAAGTTCACACCTCTGATGTGAAGATTGTCCATTGTAGGGATTTTGTCTTGCATCATTCTCCAAGTGAAGGCAATTTCTTTTAACGGAGCCAATGTTTGCCACAGAAGTCCAAGATGTGCATTTGTTGTATCTATCGCTCCGGAGGTATTTCTGATTTCCCTGTATGCTGTGCTTACAGTATAGCTTCCTGTCTGGCTAGCTTTCCATGTCCAGTGATCTCCTCCCTCCATTCTAGCTGTGTATGCTGCAATATAAACCTGAATTTCATCACATAGAGCTTGTTCTGTATGGGTCAATATTCTGCTTCATTGCCACATCCAGATCATCTGTCCCAACTCGTTGGCATCCTGTTTATTTGTTATCAGTGAATATTTATCAGTTGCGACATAGTTTAGAGTGGGGTATAGATCACATTGTCTGTACTCTGCACACCATTTATCTTCCCAAAAGTAAGTGTCTTGGCCATCTCTCACAATTTTTGAGCTGTTTTTCCAGAACCACTCTTCAGATCTTATCAGCTCAACCATTGTTTTCCACCCGCTAGAAACATTGCTGAAATTCAGCATAGTACTATCAAATTGTAGAGTTCGATAGAAATCTCCATATTTGTTCTCCAATACTATCTTCCAAGTTGATTCATCTTGATTTTGTAGTAACTTCCAACAAAGTTTTTCCAGTAGGGCGTCATTAAATTCTGTCAAACATCTGATTCCGAGCCCTCCAAAAAAACGCATAAAAAACTATGTTGTACATTTTTACACATTTACAACTTTCAAAAAGAGAAATAGTCGCCCTTTTCTTCCCCTTCTAGCGGAGACGACGATGGAAGAAGATAGATTTTCATTCTTGTTCTTTCTTTTCCGGCGATGTCAAAAGTTTTCTCAATTGATTTCGGCGAGACAAGGCAACAGGTTTCCAGCCCACAATTCCATCGGGTGGATCAAAATTTGGTTGATCGCAGACCTTGATCTGAACCAAAGCCAAAGGTTAGACTGTATTTCGAACAGAAGTTGGTTTTATGTTAAGCTTTTCGCTCTGAATTGAATTATGTTACTATTCTTCTCGATTTCCTACATCGTAGAGGCCCAGATACAGAACCATGTTTCCTAGGAGATTTTGAGCGGTTGCATGTTCATGAATTGCTCAATTTTCGGGCCTCCGTCTAGTTGCGCAGGTAAACTCAGTCAATTGCGTAATTTTTCCCAAGCTTTCGTCTCTATGCAGCAATCGAAGAATACATGTTGGCCATTTTCGATTTTTTGATCACAAGAGTTGCAATATGCATCCTGAACTTCTTTAATCACTCCAAATTTTTGCAGAGCCGCCTCTGTGGGGAGCTTGTCTTGCAGTGATGGATCGTTATTCTGACTGGCAGGTATATGTTCCAAACTTCTTGTAATTCTTCCACCTTTTCTGTTGAGAATTCAGCATTTAATGTTTCCATCACAGCAGGGGCGGATCTACAGCCATGGCTAGGTGGGCTTAAGCATCCCCAGTCGGAAAGAAAAATCAGTGATTATATGGAATTTTTGTTGTAATATGACTGATTTGGGCAAGTTTCGGCACCCCCACAATGCCAGAAAAATTAAGGAATGTGGTATAAATTGAAATGTGCACCCCCAGTTAGCTATGTCTAGATTCGCCCCTGCATCACAGCACTGTAACCCAGTTTTACTTGATAGTGTCTATCATTGTTTTGTTTTTTATTCCAATAGTCCCTAGTAAATTCTTGCAAAACAATGTTAGCTAGCAGGAGCATAGTTCATCTAGCAGTTGATGATCAATTGTGTTAAGCTCCCTCTTCCATTGGAAATGTCAATTCCAAGTGCTTTCTGCCCATGAGCCATGGTCTGTTATTTTTCCTTTTTTGTTTGCAGCTTTCGAATAGAGTCTAAGGAATTTGGTTGATGGCTTTGTATCTCCAATCCAGTAGTCTTCCCAAAAGAGTATTCATTTTCCGTTCCCAAATTTTAGTTCCCATTGTAATTGGAACCACGTTTCAGTTAACTCATTCTTTAGATCTTTCCACCACTCTGACTCCGAATGTGGCCCTCTTCACCTGCCTCTTCTGGATGTCTAGTGTTGTTGTATCTCCGCTAGGTCTTTTAGGTCTTCAATGTCAAGCTTGCCTTTGTTTCCATAGATAGATTTCAATATTGTTTTGCAAAGGTCTTCTTGATCATCTAACAGCTTACCTCCTCATTTTCTAGGCATCGGTTTATTGAAAGCTTTAAGATTCTTTATCCCTAGGCCGCCTTTTGTCCTCTCAGTAATTTTTTTCCGCCATGATATCCATTTGATCTTCTTAGTTTCACGATTTTCACCCCAAAAGAATGATCTAGCTATGAAATTGGTGCAATAATTTAGCGCATCATATCAAAACTCTAAAATGCACCATATCATCCCTCCTTATCTATACGAAAGTTTATCCATTGTTTCTTACTTAGTATGTGCCAGCTCATCTCTATGCTAGATTAACACTAAGAAACTTCACATATATTGCATTGCGTGATAAACCCTTGTGATACAATATATCATAAGGTTACTAAATCTGATTTCCCAGAAGTAGCAGAGAAGCAGCAGACGGTTACACATTAAAAAAGAAGACCAAATCCTCTCAACAACTCACGACATATTCTCAGCCATGATTCACTCTAGCACATTGATTTAGTCAATACATTTCTTACTTAGCCATGTAAATCCATTGTACAAATAGACACACGATCTGTTGTACACAGCATCAATTTTGTCACGCTTAAATTGAAGTCCGAAAACTTCCAACTTTGGAGGGAACAAGTTATGGCTTTGGCTGAGAGCCAAGAACTTACTGGACACCTCACCGGAGAGAAACCAACACCTACTTCTACAATTGCAGCTGCCGAGACAAACCAACCTGCTGTTGTGAACCTAGAATACACAAAATGGAAAACATTGGAACGGTTGCTGCGAGGATTGATCATAGGCACTCTCACAGAAGAGGCCATCGGACATGTAATTGGGTTGGATCTGGCGAGTGAGGTATGGTCTGCACTGAAGGAGGCTTATGCACAACCTTCTCAAGAGCGACAGTTTCAACTGTCACAACAATTGATGTATATGAGAAAGACCCCTGAGATCACGCTCAATGATCATCTATCTAAGTTTAAGAAGATCTGTGACGATCTTGCTGCAATTGGATTTCCAGTTGCTGATCAACAAAAAGTTTTTTCACTGCTGACAAGTCTTGGCAGCAGATATGAGTCGTTCACTACGACAATGCTAAGGCCACCGATGCCTTCTTTCAAAGAAATAGACCCATTGCTTCAAGGTTTTGAAACAAGGCAACTTCTTCATTCTACAGAAAATTATTCTGCTTTTTATGCAGAAAAAGGAACAGGCAGAGGTTTTGTAATGAGTAGGGGGTGTCTCCAAAACTCTCAAAATTTCACACCTAGAGGATGTGGTTTTGTCCCTCGTCAAAAACGTTTTTCTCAAGGAAGCAACTCTGTTTCTGGTCCTATTATTCATCGCAGCCCTCGAGATATGACTTGTCAGATCTGTCGCAAAAATGGACATAATTCTATAAGGTGTTGGCAATGGTTTAACCAACCTGTTCAACAAGATGATTTACCTCAAGCTTATAATGTGACTCATGAAAACACATTGATTTGCCTTGAGGAGTGGACTTCAGACACTGGTGCATCTGCACATATGACTTCCAACGCAGGTATTCTCCAAAATCTCGTCCCATACTCTGGTTATAGTCACGTTATGATCGGTAATGGCAAGTTCCTAGAGGTTACTCACATAGGCGATGCCGTAATTAACACTGATGATAGACCCTTTGTTCTTAAAAATGTCTTGCTAGTACCTGATCTTGAACGAAGTTTGCTTTATGTGGGGCAATTAATATCTGATTTTAATGTCATTTGTGAATTTTCTTGTGATGGTTTTGTGGTTAAGGATCGAGGAACACAAGTAGTCTTGCTGATGGGCATAAAGAAGGGTAATCTTTACCTTGTTAACTCACCTGCGGTGGCCCTCTTCTCAAAGAGATTTCAAGTTGTTGCTAGGGAGCTTTGGCATCAGAGGCTTGGTCATCCTCAAGCAGCAGCAGTTGATTATTTGTTGAATAAAGACTTGATTACATCTGTTGGGAATAAAGCCACAACACTTTGTGAAAGTTGTCAGCTTGGCAAATTATCTAAACTTCCGTTCAGTTCCTCTGATTCTTGTTCTCTTAAACCATTTGACAAAGTTCATATTGATTTATGGGGGCCAGCTCCTACAGTGTCTATGCATCATTTTAGGTACTATGCAGCCATTGTTGATGATTGTACCAAGTTTGTTTGGATTATTCCTTTGAAACTCAAGTCCGACTTTTTTGATCAATATGTTTTTTTGAGCGGTATGTGAAACGACAGTTTGATGCTGAAATTAAAATTGTTCAAACCGATGGTGGTAGTGAGTTTGTCAATATGCAATTTGAACAACATTTTTGGAATCATTCACCAAATTTCTTGTCCACATATGCCTCAACAAAATGGCATCGTTGAACGTCGACATCGCGTGATACGCGAGTTAGGCATTACAATGATGATTCATGCCTGTGTGCCTAAATATTTTTGGGTTGAAGCCTTCACTACTGCGGTATATCTCATGAACTGCATGCCTTTGTCCATTCTTCAGTGGGATTCCCCCTTTCTTCGTCTTCAAGGCAAGAATCCAGATTATGGTAGTCTGAGAGTATTTGGATCTAAGTGTTACCCTTATGTCTGTGATACCCGAAAGAATAAATTTGATAACAAATTCATCCCTTGCATTTTTCTGGGATACAGTGATCGTCACAAGGGATATCGTTGTGTCTCTGCTGCTGAACAACGGACTTATATTTCACGACCTGTAGCATTTGATGAATAAATTATGCCTTATAAACAGCGAACTACAAGTCCAGACAATTTTTTGTTAGCACGCTACAATGAGTTTTTAGACCAGACTGATGCTTCTGTTGAATCCTCCACACCATCACATACTGTTGATTTGGAATCTGATCATACTTTTGGTATTACACGTATTGACATTCCTATCACTAGGGAGTATGATACTCACACTACCAATTTACCTACTGCTTCAGAGTTGCACTTCCTGCTATTCCATCTATTCCGGAATCTGCATTTTTGGATACTTCTCTGTTGCAATTATCTTGTGATCAAGATGTTACACCTGCAGCAAGTCTTGATCAGCGGATGTCTCTTGTCCCTGCTGAGTATACTCCTGTGTCTGCTAGCACACTTGACCATGGAAACATGTCTTCTCCTACTCCAAATCCTTCCTTATCAGCCACAGTACATGTTGAAGTTCCAGTGGCCTCGTCTCTTCCAGTACCTCACCCTATGGTCACGCGAAGTTGTTCTGACATACATAAACCCAATCCAAAGTATGCCTTGATCCATGAATATTCTAGTATTCCGAAGTAGCCTCGAACCACCAGACAAGCCTTAAATCACCCTGGATGGAAAAGGGCTATGCAAGACGAGTTTGATGCACTCATTCAAAATCAAACATGTGAATTGGTACCAAGGCAAAACAGCATGAATGTTATTACTTCAAGGTGGGTTTACAAAGTCAAGCTCAATTCAGATGGACAATTAGATCGTCTAAAAGCCTGTCTGGTGGCCCGTGGTTACAATCAAGAATTGGGTATTGATTTCAACTAGACATATTCCCCGGTAATTAAACCAGCAACTATCCGGTTGGTACTATCCTTAGCCACAGTGAAAGGTTGGACTATTCATCAACTCGATGTCAAAAATGCCTTTCTTCATGGCACTCTTCTCGAAGAGGTATATATGGAACAACCACCTGGCTTCCTTAATCCAGAACGACCACAGCATGTCTGCAGATTACGCAAAACTTTGTATGGACTTTGCCAAGCTCCTCGTGCTTGGTTTGATCGTTTCAGTTCCTTTCTCCTCAGTTATGGTTTCTTTTGCAGTAGCACTGACCCAAGTCTTTTCATCCTTGATGATGGACATCGCTTCATGGTTCTTTTGCTGTATGCTGATGATATTCTCCTAACAGGTTCTAATTTAGTTACTCTCGCAAAATTTATCACCAAATTACATACAACCTTTGCTATGAGGATCTGGGGCATTTACATTACTTCTTAGGCATTCAGTTTCATTCCACTCCTCATGGATTATTCTTGCATCAGTCCAAATATGCTATTGATGTCCTTGAGCGCAGTAATATGCATGAGTCTCGGCCTATTCGCACACCGTTGAGCACGAAGTCCCCTGCTGATAATGATGCTTCACCATTACATGATAAAACTTTTTTCTGTTCTATCGTTGGTGCATTGCAATATTTAACTATGACACGGCCAGATCTTTCTTACAGTGTTAACTACGTCTCTCAATTCATGCAATCTCCAACCACGGTGCATCTTGCCTTGGTTCGCCACATCCTCCGCTATGTAAACGGAACCGTTGGCTATGGCATCCACATTCGTGCACATAGTGACATGAATTTATATGGTTTTGCCGATGCAGATTGGGCTGGTTGTCCACTCACCCGTCACTCAACTACTGGATACTGTACTTTTCTTGGTAGCAATCTAATATCCTGGAGCTCCAAGATGTAGCCGACTGTCTCTCACTCTAGCACTGAGTCCGAATATCGAGCTTTAGCTCAAGCTACAGCCGAAATCACCTGGATAACATTTGTCCTTCGTGATTTACAGATTGTCTTATCTCAACCTCCAGTCTTATTCTGCGACAATCTGAGTGCGCTGTTTCTCACTGTAAATCCGGCCTTCCATGCTCGCAGCAAGCATATTGAACTTGATTACCACTATGTTCATGAACGAGTTGCTCTAGGACTACTGATCACGCGGCACATTCACACTTCTGGCCAAATTGCTGATATTTTTACAAAGCCACAGTTATGGCCTGCCTTGGATCTTGCGCAAATTATACATGGAGACCCTGCACAATTTGAGGGGGGATGATAAACCTTTGTGATACAATATATCATAAGGTTACTAAATTTGATTTCCCAGAAGCAGCAGAGAAGCAGCAGACGGTTACACATTCAAAAAAAAAGACCAAATCCTCTCAACAACTCACGGCATATTCTCAGCCATGATTCACTCTAGCACATTGATTTAGTCAATACATTCCTTACTTAGCCATGTAAATTCATTGTACAAATAGACACACCATCTATTGTAAACAGCATCAATTTTGATCATACGAAAACAGAGAGCAATTCTCTTTTCTCAGGATTTCCTGAAGCTCCATTGTTCCTCTGTTTATATCTTTCTTCTTTGAGCACACTCCAAATCAAAGTGTTTGAGTGTTTGTTTCATTGTTCCTCATTCATTTGTTTCATCATCCCAAAATCTCCGAGTCTCATTATAGAGAGAAATACTAGAGAGAAAAATAGAGAGTTTGAGTGTTTATCCTTTATTCTCTA